>JAEKOY010000411.1:0-25000 GCA_021234595.1 Delia radicum
CAACACTGTGCCGATTGTATATTTCTGCCTGGGGAGTTTTATAAAAAAATGGCACAGAAATGACTCAGAAAATTAAATAGGTCTGAACATTTTGCAAATATGAGTATAGATTTTGTTTCATAAAAGATGTTTTTGGATGAACAACCTACATATAAAAATTTCAACTTTTACTAAGATATAGCTTATTTTTGATTAGTTTAATCGTAAAGTTATTCGCTTAAATCTATATGGCATTTTATCAGTGGTTTTCTATAAAATGTTTTAAGAAAATTTTAAAGTTTTTTATATAAAAACCCTCGTAGTTGCTTTTAAAAAGCAAGTGTCATATAGGATTTGATCATAAATCTGTATTCAATTAAAATATTTGTCAAAAATTTGTAATATCCCCAAAAAATCCCATAAATATTTTTAAAATCCCCAAAAAAATTCCCTGTCCCCAATTGAAAATTTCTGTCCCCAAGACTTACAAAAAAAAAACACTAAATTTGGGAACAAAGCCCCAAGTCTGGCAAGCCTGTGACAGACAAAACAACTTGTAGTAGTAGTTCGAAAAAAAAATAATAAAACAAAAAAAAAAACTCATATTAAATTCACTTTCTATTCCATTGAAAATCAAAAGTGAAATAAAAATGAAAACAACACCAAATCACAAAAACAAAAACAGTTAAAAACCTGAAACAAACAAAAAAATCTCCAACCATCCAACCAAGTAAAGATTTTTATTTAACTGACAAACGAAAGTCTTTGAGAGCAAAAGTGGAAGCAAACAATTTTGATTCATGAAATCTATGGAAACTTACAAGCTGCTACTGCTGCTGCTGTTGCTGCTGCACTACCAACATCTTTGAATCTTTCTGAAATCATTCATTGAAAGTGTTTTGTTCAAATGCTGTTTACTTTGTTTTTCTAAACGGTTTCCGTTGATCACTTTTGTATATACATATGTATATATATTTCTTTATCATGGCTGACGTTGTTCAAATGGATCATGTCTCATTGTTTGTTTTGTGTTTTTGCCTCCAAAGAAAAGTTTCACCTTTAAAATGCGTTTTAAAAAATATCTATTTTTGTTTGTCTTTAACATTACTATTGTAAATTTCTCTAATTTGAATTTTTTGGCAAAATTTTTGTATTAAATATACAACAGAAATGACCAACCTATGCCCTAACAAAAACAAAACGTATTATACTTGATTTCTATCTGGGCCTCAAATTCACTTGTTGCCAATTCACAGAATTTTTCTTTTTGAGTTAGTATAAAAGTGTGAATTCCTCTAAATCGATTTTTAAAATTTCTAGTTTTAGCAACATATTTGCTAAGGTACCGATATGTCAATTTGTATATTAGTGTTCGCTTATATGAGCGGCTCTCTAAAGTGAGACATTCGATTATGCCCGTGTTGTCAAAAATGTCATCAAATTTAATTTCCCAGCAAAACCTCGGCAATACGTTGGTATTACATAACATGTTACACATCTTATTAATCTAATGTTTAGGGTGTAAAAATGGAGCTCGAGTTTGTTAAAAACGTTTTTTGATTAAAAGATTTTCAAGATGTTGGCTCCACCGGATAGACTCCACCCAATTTGCATTTACTGTTTTGAACCCAAACTGAATTAAAAGCAAAAAAAAAAAAAGGAAAACAAAGGTCACATTTGACTCCACGTTTCAACCTCCTAATATGGGATTGGGCAGCTAAGAAATATGTAGTTGTTACTTATTATTTCTCCTCTACAATATACTTTGCGATCTGAGGGTCCGCGTTGGGATACTTTCCTTGTTATTTAAAAATTTCATGTACGCCATTTTATAGCCACCTCACTCAGAGAACTATCTGCTTGATATAATGGTTTGCGTTCGATCTATGAAGTGTCACTTTAACTCGTCCATTAAAACTTTTCGTTAAATCAATGCAGTTTTTCATAAAGTTTTATAAAAATTTTCATTTCAATCATTTTCATTATATTTATTTAAAATTTCATACGCCAAATGAAAATGTTTCATTTAAAATATTCTCATACAAATTATGAAGTTTATGAAACTTTTTCTTAAACTTGTGAATAAAACTTCATTAGCTTAGTGAAAATTTTTTTTTATTGTGAACCATTTTTTTGGATGTGATTTTTTTCTTAAAATTTTTATGTCTTTTATGATTCTTTTCAGAAGGCTCATATTTTTGTCCAAAAAATTAGTAATTTTTGACAACAAAATTTTAAAAATATGTGCTCTTTTTTTTAAATTTTTGAATCCTAGAATAAGAACCCTCAACAAAATATCCAAATATTGCTGACTGGGAATTATTCGGTGTATATTTTAGAAATGCGGGCTTCAGAACAGATGTCGTATCTTTTACACATGTTTTGTGTCTTTAAAAACTTATATGGCATTGTGGCATTGTGGAGGGTAAACATCTAGTGCCAGAAATTTCAGGCACTTAAAAATCGAAAATATGCGCTTAAAAAATTTTAAAAATCTAACAAATAATTAAAAATTATACACTAATATGCATTGAAAATAGCAAAATGTGCATTAGGAAAGCACAAAATAAGCATTAAACGTCGAAATGTTCAAATGCAACTACGATGCCATTTTTATAAATTTGATGATTCGGATTAGTATTTAGTCAATACCAGTTTTGGAGAAAAAACATACATTTTCATGAAACTCCTTGCCCTAATTATCACTTACAAGGGAGGTATTCTGACCCGGGCCGGCAGATCTTAATGAACTTCAGATATGTTGTAGAAAATAAAAATTTAAGGGACTCGTGTTTGTTTAGCTGCCCAATCTTATGTTTTATGCATTATTAATTGGAGTCAAAAATGACCCCAGTTTACGATTTTCCGGTTTATTTCGTTCTATTCAAAGTAACAATAGACAAATTTGGTGGTAAATGAAATATTTTTGAATAGACACTGGTGTAAAAATTATGTCTAAAGATTTTCAAGTATTTCTATTACATACATCTCTTTTTTTTGCAATAAGAAAAAGGAAACATACAAAAATTACCTAAGAAGTGTATCGTTGTCTCTCAAACAGATACAAAAATGTTCCATGGTTGATTATTTATATGTCTTACAAGAGTTGTACTCTCTAGTATCATTTTCCTCTTCCCTACTACATTTTGACATGGCGCTACATCTACTTCATTTTCGTATATTTCTCAATCTGGTTGCTTATCGGCACAATTTTTTTTTAGCAAAATAAATTAGTAAAACATTTGTTACATATTAGTAAAAAATTTGTTCAAAACAGTTAGGTATTGAATAAGTATAACTAAAATTTTGGCTCAAAACTTAATTTTAGCAAAATAGTATAGTTGATTTACAAGGCGTTCTATTAACTTCTCTACTAGCTTATTTTTTTGAGTGTAAATATTGTGCTGACTAGTATATGACTAGCTGGCCCGCTCTTTTGTTTTAAGATTGGTCATACGGGTGTTGAATTTAATTGCTTGTACAAAAATTCACGTGTAAAAATAGTTTATTTTATGTTTGTGGAATTTTATTAGTCATATTTAATATTGTAGACAACATGTTATATATTTTATGCTTGCAACAATAAAAATTCCTCATAAGTAGGTGATTTTATTTTATAAATAAAAAAAATTTTTTTTTTTTTTACTAACAATTAGTCACCAAAATTACACGCAACATAAGTTGTAAATAATATTGCAATTATGGGACGTATGAGTGATATTAAATCATTTAACGGAAAAGTGAAGATTTAAGGACATTTTATTGTTGTTTAACCTAGTTTTTTTTATTAAAATTTAATGAATTTAATATTTAAAACGCTTTTATGAATGTTGTAGCTTATGTCAACATAAGTTAATTTATCATAAATTTACATACATATACTGAAAAAATATCTGTTGTACACCTCTGCGTATGATTAATATTAAATAATTACAATTTATTTTTTATATTAAACAAATTTTTATTATTTTTTAAATTTTGAATTAATTTAATGATGTTATACGTCATTTATTCTTCGAAAGAACATGAAAAAATTTAACTTTTTTACCTCATGTCTTCTGATTTTTTTATATTAAAAACATACATTTCGCACACCTAGTTCAAAAGAGACTTAACTCAAAATTTTAATTTTTTGAGTTTATATGCTTAAACTATGCACAATACACTTGTTTATCAATAAACAAAATATCAATGTATTTTGTTGTTGTTAATTGTTTCTAAAAAACAGTTATTTCTTGCTTTATGTTCCAATTGGTATATAGTTGAAAATATTTTTTTTCGATTTCTGAAAAATGAAAAATTTTTAGTTGAGCCACTTTTGAACTGTGAGATATATTCTCTAGGGATCTTTTAACACCTCTTCATATTAAGTTTTTCCCATAGTTTGAATTCTGAAGATAATTCAAAAAATCCCAAAAGTCTGTAACTTTAAAAAGCCATATATACGAAAGTTGTTCAGCATTTTTAAAACTTACCATTTTTTATATAAAATTAAATTTAGCTTTTTTTCGATAAAAAAAAACTTACCTATTATTTCCATACAGAAAACTTTATTTTTTGTATAATATTAAATTTTTATATTTTCAACAGGTTTTTAAACAGTTTAGGACTTAGAACACACGATTTATAAGACATAAACGCGATTTATTTGAGTCTAAAAAAATTTATTTTTAATGCATAGTGTCAAAAATGCACTCTTTGGACAGATAATCCTTAAAAAAACACTTTCTTAATAAAGAATGTATTATGAATGTATTTTAAAGTGGTTTAAGACCTGTTGAAAATATCAAAATAAAAAAATTATACAAAAAATACATATTAAAAAAATAAAAAAGAGCTCTTCAAAATTACATACACACCGAGAAAAATTTTAAACCAACTGAAATTCCTACGACTAAAATCGGTAGGCGCAATAAAATATTTGTTTTCTGGATAAAATTCTATTAACACAACTAAATATTATTTGCAACACCCAAAATATCTAGAAATCACATTTGGATATGATTGTTCTGACCGAATTTATTTGTTGAAGTGACCAAAATACACATTACAATTCAGTTGGCAATTTATTTTTCTGTGTGTACACTTATAAATTACATACACTTATATATTATCTAGGCAAATACCACTGCAAATGTAGTTAAAAACAAATGAAATTTCACTTGAAAAAATGACGACTTACATTGAACACCAATGTAGTAAAAATGAGCCACAATTGTATTAAAAAATTAACCATCGTTTATTTGTTTTATTTTTTATTAAATAACAACAAAAAAACTGAACAAATGAATATAAATTCATAGTACAGTCAGTTGATATGGTTATTTTTTTAAATGAACTACAAATGTAGTCAAAACTAAAATTTTTTCTTCAAATAACTGATTTTTCACTTAAAAATAACGATACTGTATTACTACTCAAACAACTAAGAATATTTACAGCAGATATGCACTGAGTGTACTTTTGGGCATATTGTAACTGAAATTGCCTTTCAGTTACAATATGCCCTCTTAATAATTGTGCACTAAATTTGAAAGTACCACGCATTGATTGTGTTGATAATTGATTTTATGAACAATTTTGAAAGTCTATTCATACGAAATAGTCTGTGACTTTAGTTATGACTGTATTCCCGCTTCACTCCAGTTATGGCTGTATTCCCCGTGTATGTTTGTTGTACAAAATTATATTCACTTCAAATTCTATTTACTTAAAATTTGAATTTTATTGTGTTTTTTTACAAAAATTTGTGACTTTCAGTCTTTAAAATAGTATTAGTACACTCAAAAAAATAAGTTAGTACAAAAGTTAGTAAAACGTCTTGTAAATCAGGTATACTATTTTTTAGCAAATTTTTTTGCTAAAATCGTGTTTTCAGCTAAAAATTTTGTTATACTTATTCAGCACTTAACTGTTTTATACTAATGCTTTACTAATATACTAATGTTTTACTAATTAATTTTGCTAAAAAAAATTGTGCTGATAAGCACATTAATAGTGTGGACGACAACCAGATTGAAAGATATACTTTTCCTTATTGCAAAAAAAAAGGGTTTGTTTTTTTCGTTTCGTTTGTTTTTGTTTATTTTTTCGTTTCTATAATTATCTTCGGCAGTTGCGTCCTTAAAAGATAGCATCATTTAGACAACGATTGATGTAAGTAGTTGAAAGAAAATTGTTGTTATGTTATATATATATTTATTTCTATATATTTTCAGATATTAAATTAATTCATGTCGTCAATGTGGGAAAATGAAAATTTTTATATTTCGTAATTATTGTAAATTATTTTTAAAAGAATCACAAAAATATGTTTTATGATTTTCAGCAAATATATTAACTAAATTACAATTTTTTTGCGTTTTTTTCAGTCTACTAAAATTCAGCAAAAAATTTATTAATTTTTACCAACGCTTTTTTATTTCTAATCTACTAAGTGTTAGCAAAACTTTTGCTCAATCTACTAATTATGTTGCTAAAAATCAGCTCGCTGATTTTCAGCAAAAGATTTTGCTGACATTAGCAATTTTTTTGCCAGCACCCTCCTGACTAAAATTTTGCTGACTCATCAAAATTTTTTGCTGACTTTACAAACTTTTTTTTTTGAGTGTACAGTCAGCAACAGTCTAAAATCGTATTGCCAAAAACTAAAATTTTTGTATGAAAGTTGTTCTTTAAAAAAAGTTTTTTGCTTCAAAAACTGCTAAAAAAAATTCTGTTGCTCAAATATTAAACCGTTTTTTAAATTTTTTTAATTCAAATTAATTAATTTCAAACAATTAACAAATATTCCTCACATTTTTGTTTTTTTAATGATTCTTTTTAGAAGTCTCGTTTAAGAGGAAATTGGTTAAGACAAGTCTTTGGTTATTACGAACTTGCTTAAGAAGAACCCTCAGTTAAGAGGAACTGTGTTTGATAACTCCACAAACAAATTTTTATATAATTTTCCATTTTTAATTTTTTTTTTCATCTTCTCTTACAATTAGTGTTTTCTATTTGTAATAGTAACATTTAATTATGATCTCAAACCTTACAATTTAAATTGAAATGCAATTTTAAAAAGATCAACAATTTATACAAAGTTCTCAACCCAGACGTGCAGGTACCATGCAATGTAAAATATAATAGGAAAAACATCAACTAAGATATGTTGTGTTTAAAATATTAGTATACATGCCGGATTCCCAATTCGTTGTCAGTAATGGTAACATTAGCAGTTAGACTGGCAACCCTGATAACTAAAAAAACTTCCGTTTGTCAGGCAAGTACTTTAGCTCTTGCCTAAACCCAATTTAAATGTTTTTTTTTTTTTAATTTCAACCTTGAATATTTTCTAGTTTCAAATTTAAATATTAATCTAAAAATAGATTTGTATGTACAATAGAAATTCGGTTGCTAATCTCAATAATTTATTAGAGTTACCAAAACTATAAAAAATGTATATTATTTTAAAATTATTTTATTAATAAAAAATTCTTCTCCGTGAACTGGGCTCGAACCGGCGAGCTTCTGCTTGTCAGGCAATTACTTTACCTCCAGCGTAAACTCAATTTGAATTTGTATTTTCAAATTTTTTTCAAGGTTTTTTTTTTTTTTTCTTTTGTTTCAAGTTTTTTTTTTCAAGTTTAAATATTAATGTCTAAAAATAGATTTGTATGCGCAACATAAATTGGGTTGCTAATCTTAATATTTTATTAGAGTTACCAAAACTATTAGAAATCTTTATACAAGGTGGCGCAAAAGTAATCCTCCTATCAGAAAATGCTATAAATTTTGCGATCAGTTCTGTTTTGACATTTGTATAGTAAACACATGCGAAATACACGTTAATAAACAATGTTATGCTACACTGCTCCAGAACGCGGAATATTGGTGACTATTTATTTGACCAATAATCGGTCGGTGACTTTGGCTCAACGTGAATTTCGTGGCAGATTTCCTAGCCGTCCAACGCCTACTGGTGAAACACTGCGACGTTTAGCCGCTCGCCTCGAAGAGACTGGCACAACACGAAATGCTGCCAGGCGTGGCAGACCCCGGAGTAGCCGTTCTGCAGAGAATATTGCTGCTGTAGCAGAGGATGTCATGGAAGCGGGCCAAAAGGTTACTGTGAATGGTGAGCGCTACAGAGCAATGATCAACGAGTTCTTTTTGCCGTAACTTGATGAATTGGGATTGGAAAACATGTGGTTCCAACAGGACGGTGCAACGGCACACACTGCACGTGCCACAACCGATATGCTGAAGGATTCATTTCCCGGGCGCCTAATCTCCCATTTTGGTGATTTGCACTGGCCAGCAAGATCGCCTGATTTGACCGCTCCAGACTTCTTTTTGTGGGGCTTTTTGAAGTCGCGGGTTTATGTCAACAAGCCTCAGACTCTTGCAGCTCTTAAAGACAATATCCGACAAGAATGTGAGGACCTATCGCCGGAAGTTTTGGTCAAAGTGATGGAAAATGCCATAAAAAGAGCTCAAATGACAATCAACTGTGGCGGCGGCCATTTACATGACATCATATTCTCGACTTGATGTAAAAAAAATTAAAATACCAAATAAAAATAATCCACAAGAAGAATCAAAGTTTTTCATTTTTTTTTTAAATTACAGCCAAAAAACATCGGAAGGTTATTTTTGCGCCACCTTGTATTATTTTAAAATTGGTAACGAAAACTTATATTTTAGATAGAGTGATTATTATTTTTTTGCAGGCAAAACTAATATTCGATTTCAACTGCAAATATATTATACAAGGGATAAAATCACCGAAAAGTGGTTGGTTGTTGATATTAAAGGTAATATAGAAGATAATATTTTTTCAATACTGGTAAGGAAATCCAATAATAGTTTGAATGATGTGACTGTGTTTTGGTTAATTTTATATATTTTCTGTTTACATATAGTTTTTTTTTTTTTTTTTTTTTTTTTTTAATAATGATTAAATTTTGTTGGTTACAATGCAATTACAACCAATTTATTCTCTGTGTATAAGAAAAGACGTCATGTTGTTCGGGTAATCAATTAACATCACCGATTTTCTGTGGTTGGTTGATACCTTGAGTTTCTTGTGGGTGGTGGATTAGAATGAGGCTGAAGATGACAGAGTCGCTTAGGTCGAAAGTGCGGCTCTCCCTTTACCACAAGATTTTTTTCATCTTCTCTTACAATTATTAACAATTAGTGTTTTCTATTTGTAATAATAAAATTTAATTATGATCTCAAACCTGACAATTTCAAATTTTCGTAAAATTTCTTTGAATTTAAATATATTTTACATACCGAAATTCTTTACCAAATGTATAGAAAACTCTCCATTTATGAAAACAATTGCAAGAATTTCATAATGCATGTTTAAAAAAAGTTTTTTAAAATTTTACTCCACTAAATCGGAACTTAGCTTATAACAACTTAATTTTTTTGGTCCCTCGAAGTTTATCTTAATTTGATTTTACTGCATTTGGTTTTTGTAATGCACCAAAAATTGATGATTACCAAGTTTTTTATTAAAGCTCTGTCTATTCTGGAGGCTCTAGCTTTTCTAAAATTTTGGGTTTTGATGAGATCTTTAGTCAGATCGAAATACTAGTATCAACCTAGCTAATATGTTTGATTTGCTTTATTTTTGTAAATATACGAACGTTGAAAGCTTGTTATAAATTAAAAATAACATAAAAGTAATCTCTATTTATAAAAAAAAACAAAAAACTAATAAAACTGTAAAAAGTATTACTTGAGCCAGAGTAAAAACTAAAATTATTTTTATATAAAAGAACAATTTTTGGTCTTTAAAGTTTAGTAACGTCATGATGCTTGTTAGGAAAAGACCCTAACTTGATTACTAAGAAGACAAGAATGGAGCAATATTTATGAATACATTTTTTTTTGTTAAAGCTCTGCTAATTGTGGAGGCTCTAGATTTTTTAAAACTTTTGTATATATAGAGAGGTTGAAAGTTCATTATGAATTAAAAATATAATTTTTTACAAATGTTAAGTTTTCTTTGATATTCTTGTATTTAATTCTTTTTAGTTTAAACGAGCTTAAGATCATTTATTTATTAATTATTTATTTCGTATATTTCGTCTCCACATTTTTTGTAATAATTGTTCCCTGAAGAAGTCACCCAATGGGGAGACGAAATATTGGAAAAAATCATTAATAAATAAATGATCTTAAGCTCGTTTAAACTAAGAAGAATATAATTTTTTACTTCTGAATTTTTTTTAAATATATGAAAAAAAAAATTTTGTCTGGGCTTCCGTGTAGAAATGCGTCTAGGGGTCCGTTAAGCACACGGTGGTGGGAACCGCTGTGTTATGGGCTCCATAGAGAATGTGTGTACAAAAAGTTAATCAAATTTGCAGATCATCGGTCAATTATATATTTAAGAATTTGTTTAAAACTATAAATGACATTTTATAGTTCTTTCTGCATATTAATCATTTCTTTTAATCTTTAACAGACATAAAACTATTGATACAATCATTAAAAAAATTTTTCTTCTATTTGATAACAACCATTAGCATACATTTTCATTTATATAATTTTTTGTAACTTTATTGGAAATTCGAAATAATATTTTGCAAAGCACGTACATTTTAAAAAACTATCAATGTGCCAACATTTTATTTTAACATTAAATGGAAAAGTGTTTTTCTTCGCTGTTGTCTACTTTTTTTTTTGTCATTTTTCTTTATTTCAACATTTCACTTTTTAATTTGTACTTGATTTTTATTTTCATTACGCAGAAAACGCATACACTCAGGAAACTAATAAGGTACACTAAGAAAATTAACTGAAAATGGCAGATGAAATAACTACTTTTGCAGTTAAAAAGGTATACACTACATTTGCATTTAAATCAATTGCAATGTGAAGTTATTTTTAAATGTTAAAAATTGACTGCAGAATGTAGTAAAAACAACTACAAATGCAGTTAAAAAACATTAACAGCGTTAAAAAAAAAAAAATAGAATACAATGTATGTAAAGACCACTGCAAATGTAGTGAAAAACAAATAAAGTTTCACTTAAAGAAAGAACGATTTACATTTCAGTAAATTCAACTAATATTGTTTTTTCGTGTTCAAAAAATTAACCACAATTGTAGTAAAAATAAATCACATATGCAGTAAAAAAAATGTTTTGTTTTTTTAAATAAAAAAAACTGCATAATGCAGTAATTTGATGTGGTTTGATTTTTTAAATAAACTATATATGTAGTCAAAAATTTAATTTAATGACTATTTTTTTATTTAAAAATGAAGATTACAACTCAAACAACTACGAATATTTACATCAACAGTTCCCTGAGTTTATAATTAAACAACTTTTTTGTAAATATTCTGATTTTATTATTTAATAAACATACTTTTGTAAAACTACCCTGCGGGAAAGGGACCAGTCACTGGTATGGTCATGTGACTAGAACTTTGTGTGTATGAACCTGTCCTAGTTTCGGTTCTGTTATATGAAAGTGACCGGTACTTTTAACATGGGCTTGTCATAGGAGGTGACAATTTGCTACCTGTGGTGCACTGTGTGACGTATCGAATAACTTGACCAAGGTAACCTATCACCATACAGACTGAAATGAATATACTACGGGACAAGTTAGAAGTAAATAGTGTCAAAGTATGACCATTTTAATACTTATATGATATGCAACACAACCAGTGGGAAACAAATTATTACGTGGCTGGTGTAGATGTACGTATATTAGAACTGGAGAACAATTTTTGAAGGAAAACTAGTCACATATTAAGCGCAATGTGTTCTGTAATAGGGGTAGTTTGACTGTAATAACCCTGCGGGAAATGAAGGGTTGATTGATCCAAAGTGGCGATTTTGTGATATATGATTTGGTGGCACGTCACGAAACTGGTGAAACCAAAATTGTGGTGTACCAAAAAGTGCTAATTTGTGTGAAATGACCAATTACGTGACTATAGTAATGGTGACAAAACATTGACATGTTGGTATCAGGTATATCATGTAACTGGAGAAAAAGTAAGATAACATTATAGTGTACTGAAGCTACTAGGGCCGATGCAGTTGAAGTTCTTACTGGTCATTGAACTGGTTCAATCCCGTTAGCAGTTGATGAAAACATGGCAATTAGTGCCAAAGGATTCAGTCCCTTGACTGCTACAAATCGGATATAACACTGAAATAAACTTCTTTTAAAATGGATTTTTGTTGCTCCTTTTTGAAGGTTTCGTGAACACTGTTTTGGGGTAGTTTAGTGACTGGTTCCGGACGGACAATTTAGTAACTCGTATATAATATGACACACGGTGAATAAAAAATACCCGGCGACAAGTACTCCCTAGACCAGTACAGTGGTACTTCACAAATCTAATCCATTCAAACTACCTCAGTAACAGCACACATTGCGCTTAATATGTGACTAGTTTTCCATCAAAAGCTGTTCTCCAGTTCTACGATAAGTACACCTACACCAGTCACTTGATAATTATTTTCCCACTGGTCCTGTTGCATGTCACATAAATCCTAAAATGATCCTACTTTAACACTGCCTACTTCTAACTTGTCCAGTAGCATATTCATTTCAGTCGGTACGGTGATAGGTAACCTTCATCAAGTAATTCGCCACGTCACAAGGTGTTCCAAAGGTAGCAATTGCCACCTCCTATGACAAGCCCATGTTAAAAGTACCGGTCACTTTCATATAACAGAACCGAAACTAGGACAGGTTCATACACACAAAAATCTAGTCACGTGACCATACGAGTGACTGGTTCATTTCCCGCAGGGAATTTTGAGACGTACCACTGCACTGGTCTAAGGGGTACATGTCGCCGGGCATGCGAAAAGTAATTAACAAGTAACATGTCACTTTTTATTCATCGTATGTCATATTATGCACGAGTTGCTAAATAGCCCGTTCGGAACCAATCACTGCACTTTTCCAAAACAGTGTGTCTTACCCCCTGTTCAAAAAAACCTTAGAAAAGGCAAAACAAAAATCAATTTTATAATTAGCTTATTTTGTCTATACCCAACAAAAAACTAAGTTTAAGATCGTGCCGTTTGGCGAGAAATCGCCATATCTGGCAACCCTGGTCACAGTTCCGTGTTCAGTTCTTTTTAACCAGTGGAGTGTTATGTCTTCATTTCTACTGTCACATAGTCGGTACAGATAAAATTCCTTTATTGTTATGTCTGCTGTGTAGCAGTCAAGTGACTGAATCCTTTGGCACTAATTACCATGTTTTCATCCACTGATAAAAGGTTTTGAACCAGTTCAATTACCAGTAATAACTTCAACTACAACGGCCCTAGTTGCTTCAGTACACTTTGATGTTATGTTACTTTTTCTCCAGTTACATGATATATCTGGTAGCATCCAGTGAATGTTTTGTCACCATAACTATAGTCACGTGATTGGTCATTTCACCAAAATTAACACTTTTTGGTGCACCACAATTTTCGTTTCACCTGTTTCGTGCCTCCGAATCATATATCACAGATTTGTCACTGTGGATCAATCGACCCTTCGTTTCCCGCAGGGTATATTGATATTAAATATGACTTTAAATATTCGCGTTTCACGCTATTTTTCCACATCATTTCTACCGCAACTCTGTCTTCAAGAGATTGAATATTCTTTCTTTGATTTCTTTTCACCACATTGAATTAATATAAAAATATTAAAGAGCTACAAGAAAATAAATACAAAATTTAATAATATTCAAGTAAATAAATATATTTTCTATTCCAAATCTTACCTTAATATATTATTTATTTAATAAAATTTACAGCGTTTTCATTTCATTTGTCTATCTTCTTTAACATTCTATTTCAGACTAAAGATAAAAAAGAGAAAAAATGTATAAAAATAGCCGCTTGCCTCACAGCCATGTTGGTTTTTTGTTTTTATATATTTTGATACACCCACACACTTTGTCAAAAAGTCGAAACAACAGCATAAAATAACTGATACCGAAATGCGTTAATTTTGGTAGATTGTTTAAAAAATCAACCCTCAAAACATTAAAAATTAGTTTTATAATTAAACAACTGCAATTGCAGTTAAAACAACTGCAAACGCATTACTGCACAAATAAATGTCTTGTACTAACTGCTGAACTTTACTGAGTGTCGAAATGACTAAAACTGACCGTTGAAATGACTACAAATGTAGTCAAAAAGGCGATGACTGTATATGTCATAAGAATGACTAACCATGTAATAATTTTTAACTATTCATAAACTAACTATAATAGTGGTATAAACAACTAACAAAGCGGTCAAAAAGCACTAATATTACACGCAGAAAAAAAACTGGTTGAATATTATAGAAGTGCTAAGTAATTATACAACTACATAAGTTTCAAATTAGTTTTACAAAGTTCTAGTAAAATATTTACAAATTTTTATTAAATATATACAGTTCTAGTAAAGAATATAACAAAAAAAAATTCTTATATATTTTACAAGAAATGTGTTAAACTAAATTGAAACTTATGTGGTTATATAATTACTAAGCACTTTGATAATATTCAACCAGTTTTTTTTTTTCTGCGTGTAAATGAATGCATAAACCATAAAAAACACGAAACAAACCAATTAAAACAATGAGCATAAAACGACTACATAAGTTGTAAAAACTACTGTTTTTAACAGTTATTGTTTTCGATATTTTAAAAAGTTTTTTTTAATAATAAAAATAAATTATTTTCTTTTAATTACGATAAGAATTTGCATTTTCTACATCATATTTATCTACATTTTTTATGCAAGATCTTATTTCCGAACGGTATTCCAGTTATAAAGTTTCTATGCATTGGAGATGCAATGACATTTTCTAATTATTATTTGCAAAACTATGAACATATCAATAGTAACAAATATTAACTAAACGAGAATTTTAAAAAACTCGACATAATCTTCTATTATTAAGTAACTAACACAAGTTAACTTTTAACTTCAAAATTGCTATTTTGGTAGTTGTTTATTAAAATACTAAAATAACTACTCAAAAACAGTGTTACAGAAGTACACTATATTTATAAGTTGTTTTTGATTTTGCTGTCCAAAATAGTCGTTTTCCATTTTCTCATAGAAAAATTACTACAATACCAGTTAAAACAACTACTACTGTTTACTACTTGAATGACCCACATGTAGTTATTCCGAGTGTAGATATTTTTTTTTTTTTATTAAATATTTATTTAAGAATTCACTTATTACATTTGTTAATAAAGGCTTGGCATATTTATGTCTTGTTTTTTAATTTATTTATTTTTGTATGCATTTTTTATTAAATTATTTTTTTTTTCGTAATTTAAGTAATATGGGCTGTGTCTTATTGGCCTATTAATTGACTATTCTATAGTATTAGCACTTTCCTATTCTAAACATAGATTCCATTGTATATTATTGGCATAATGCCAATCTAAGACTTTGAAAAGTCTATGTGAAAAACCCAATATTTAAGGTGCCACAAAGTTAGTAAGTAACGAGCATTTATATTTCTAATATAATGATTATTAAGTCAAGTGCATTAACATAAATTATGTAGAAAATGATAAAGATTGAGGGATATATTCATAAACGCTAAATAAAAATGGTTTATTAAAAAAAAAATTTAACTTACATATATGGGCACTACCACAGGAAGGTCCACCGTGACCGAAAAATTAAAAGTGAACAAATAATTCCTTCTGACTTGTATTCTTTAAGAAAAATATTATAATTTTATTAAAAAAAAAAGCTCAAAGCATATCTTGGTTGCCATGATGATAAAATAGACTGCAAAGTTGCGTTCATGTTTTTGGTAAATTTTTTAATTTTCAATAACATTTTCTCTTAAATACACTCATAATAATCCATGCATACAAATACGAAATTATTGTCAAAACCACAAAAAATTTCCTAAAATGTACAAACTTTTGTTTATTTTACAAAAAAAAATGGTTATTTTGACATTTGTTACGTAATTTTACGCATGGATTATTATCAGTGTATTCAATTCTTTAAGAGTGATGATGAATCCTATCTCAAAATGTTTGTTACAACAACAATTAACTTCAAAAAATGCAAACGGTGCAAATAAAAATCAGTAAACGATACATTTTTAATTTGCTCTTATTGACATTGTAATGTCACGTTGGTCATCGCAAAACAACATTTCTGCTCATTATTTTTGTATGGCTGGTAGCTGGTGTCTAAAACTTTTAATTTAAATCAAGTTTGTTGTGAATAGATAAATATAAAACAAATCTGGAATATATCAATCAGAGTTAATTTTTTATAAAATTTTAAACTTTGTCTCGTCACGTCACCTAGTAAACATTATACTCTTGTGTAGTAAAATATTGATATTTTAAATTATGCATTTTTTACGTAAATTTCATCCTTAGCTAATAAGAGGAAGGAAAACTCGCGACGGTATAGAGGAAAATTAAAAACAGACACATTTAAGTCACAAAAAATATTTCATATATTCTACTGAAAACACTGGCCATCAAAATCTGAAAACTTGAAGACCCTGGGACTCGACTATACTTTTATAAAGGTTTGATAGGCGAATTTTACATCATATCAGATTTTTTAGATATCTTAACCTAAAATTTAAAAAAAAAACGGTTTTTTGCTATATTCGGGACTTTATAACATCGCAAATTGAGCTTTGACGTGGAAGATCATAAAAAAATATTTTATTCAAAAAACATGGCGAAATTATTTTATATCAATATCAATTAATTCATAAGACCCAAGTATGGAAAATCCCAAAAAAAGGGATTGAACGTGTAAAGTTGAATGACATTGGACAATGCAATAGCGGGAGTCAGTCATTAATGGGTTAAGATTTAAAAAGTAGGTTGTAAAATTAAGTTTTAGTATAAAAACATGTATAAAATATACAAACATTAGATTTATTCGAAATACACTATCAAAAAAAAGGACGTAAAGTTAGCAAAATTTTTACTGGGAGGATCCTTGCAGAAAAATTGCTAATATCTGCAAAAGTGGTTTGCTGAAAATCAGTGAGCTGAGTTTTGCAAAAAAATTTGTTCAATGCAAATTAAAATCCACTTGTTGAAATCAACAAAATTTTTTGCTGTAGCTTAGTAGATTGAAAAAAAAACTAAATAACTTAGTATAAAATTTCTACTTTTGCTGAAATTTAATAGATCAAGATATCGTTTTATCCAAAATTAAGTTATTTTTTTTTTGTATATTGCACTATATGTTATTATATATAATTTTGAATTGTGTTATATCTAATTATACATGCATTTGTACATTATTAGATTAACAATATATAATTGTATATTTCATATACTGCTATATATTGGTCGATATGTAATAAGATGTAATTAAATGTGGTATTGTATATAAAAACAATTAGAGTCCGAGTAAAAAAATGTATGCAAAAAGTTATATTTTACATAGATAAATATCTATATATATAAAAAGAAGTGTACATTTTGATTGTCACTCCATAACTCGAAAACGGCTGCATAAAATAAAAAATGGCTGAATACGTTTTGTAGAACATGCAATGAGGATAGTTTTTAAAAAAAATTGTTTCAAAATATTTTGGTTTGGTCGAGACACAGAAAAAAAAAATTCCGCCAAGTAAACATTTTGTTGAATAAAAAAAAAATAATCAATAACTTTTTTAATTGATACAATTAAAAAGTAATCAATATTTTTGTTTATTTAAAAGTAATCAATATTATTTAAAATATTGATTACTTTTTAATTGAGTCAATTAAAAAAGTAATTAAGTCAATTAAAAAAGTAATTGAGTCAATTAAAAAAGTAATTGAATATTTTTTTTTTATTCAACAAAATGTTTACTTGGTGCAATTTAAGAAATATTTTTTTGTGTGGATGTGGTGATTTTTCTGAACATTAGGCATCTATTTTCTATATATATGTTCAGAAAAATCACCACATCTCGACCAAACGGAAATATTTTTAAACAATTTTTTTTTTTAAAAGCCATCCTCATTGCATGTTCTACAAAACGTATTCAGCCATTTTTTATTTTATGCAGCCGTTCTCGAGTTATGGAGTGACAATCAAAATGTACACTTCTTTTTATATATATAGAAGATAGATGACTAATGTTCAGAAAAATCACCACATCTTGACCAAACGGAAATATTTTTAAACAATTTTTTTTTTTAAAACCCATCCTCATTGCACGTTCTACAAAACGTATTCAGCCATTTTTTATATTATGCAGTCGTTTTCGAGTAATGGGGTGACAATCAAGGCGACAAATTGTTTCTGAACTTCAAACATTCTTACATCAGTACAATGAATTAATTCGATCACAGAATCGTTATCAGGGCTGACAAAACTCCCTTTGAAGAGCATGCGAGACGATTTAATGCACCAACAATTGATGAAGTGGCCATTGTATTTATTAGAGACCAGTTTAAATCTGGCGATATTGTGCTATATCAAAGAAATGAGGAATTACGGCGTGTTTCAGAGCTTCACCGCAGCTATGATGCATTACAATATCCATTATTGCACTGGAAAGGTGAAGACGGCTATCACATCAATATACCAATACGCTGTTGACATGTATCCGAAAATTGAAACAGAACGCCTAAATTACCTTCGATTCGATGACAAAAGTTTTGCAACAAGCAGCAATTATTCTATTGGATGAATGTACAATGACGCATAAAAAATCGCTGGAAGCATTACACCGTACAATGCAAGATCTACGTCAGAATCAAGAAATTTTTGGTGGTGCATTAATACTATTGTCAGGCGATTTTCGTCAAATATTGCCTGTTGTTTCACGATCAACACCGGTGAATGAGATCACCGCATGTTTAAAGTCTTCTCTTCTGTGGCGACATGAACATAAATATGCGCGTTCAATTGCACAACGACCAATCTGCAGATCGGTTCTCGAAGCAATTGTTAGATATTGGAAATGCAAAAGTTCGAGTCGATAATACAAATGGATTGATTACATTGTCAAGCTATTTTTGTATCATTCTCCGATCAACAGAAGTGTTGATTGAAAGTGTGTTTCCAAATATTGTTCAAAATTACAGGAATCACAATTGGTTGAGAGAACGCGCAATAATGGCACCAAAAAATGTACACGTCAATGCAATCAATTATCAGATTCAAGAAAAATTGCCAGGTGCAGTGACGTCATATAAATCTGTTGATAGCGCAATGAATGCAGATGACGCAGTGAATTATCCAATTGAATTTTTGAATTCATTGGAAACACCTGGTATGCCACCGCATTGTTTGAATTTAAAGCTTGGCTCATTAGTTATTTTACTGCGAAGTTTGAATGCACCAATGGCACAAGATTAGCAGTAAAAAAATTGATGTCGAATTTACTTGAAGCCACAATATTGACCGGAATAGCGAAAGGTGAAATTGTGCTCATACCACGTATTCCACGGATTCCAACAGACATGCCATTTGAATTTAAGCGTTTGCAATTTCCACTGCGTCTACCATTTGCCATGTCCATCAATAAGGCGCAAGGGCAAACACTTCAAATATGCGGATTAAATTTGGAGGAGTCGTGCTTTTCACATGGACAAGCTATACGTGCCCTGCTCAAGAGTTGGAACTCCAAACTGTTTGTTTGTGCTCGCTTCAAATGGCAAACGAAAAATATTGTATATCAAAATGTTTTGGATTGACATTAATAATTTCATAAAAAAAATCTATAATATTTCATTTTTTTTTTGCTTGGTTGCAAATAAGTGCAACGGGGTCCGCTAACACAAATTAAAAATCCATTATTGCTGCTCCTTTTGAAGGTATTTGAACAAAAGTTGGTTTGTCGGTGCAGTCCAAATATCATTCTTCTTCTAAATATCAATCCACCACGACTTTGTAACGGAACCAGACTTTCAATGAAAATAAAATTTGAAGGCAAAACAACGTTTGTCGGGTCAGCTAGTAATTATATATAGCCGAGTATTGTACTATATTTGTTTGGATATAATTATGTTTAACTTTCAGTTTTTTAACCATTTCAAATATACCGTCATATGTAAAGAAATATCAATAAGTAACTACGGGAAATGAAGGGTCGATTGATTTAAAGTCACAAATATGTGATTAGTGTATAGGAGACACGTCACAAAACGGGTATAAACAAAGATTTCGGTGTATCAAAAAGGGGCAATTTCAGCAAAATTCCCATCCATGTGACTATTTAAATGGCGGCAAAACTTTGTCTGGTTTATTCTAATTATATCATGGAACTGGAGAAAAACGAACGTAACACTAATGTGGACAAAAATAACTAAAGCCGTTACAGTAGAAATAGTGACGTAATTGACGTATTTTTTTTTTTTTTTTGTATGGTGATTTACCAAAATTTTCTGAATTTTTTCCCATATGGATTTTGTACCGTTTATTGTAATTAAGTTTTGAGAACAGTATTTAAAAACAGATGCAATTTTATAAAGTTAACGACATACGAACATCACAAACTTAAAAGGAATTCGCGTAAATTTTTTGAAAATGTAAGTTTTTGCGTTTGACATTGACAATTATATTTGAAATTGGCTGGCGTATTGCGTGAACTGAGTATTTTAGTAAACTGAGCCTCCGAGTCAAAAAGGCACCTACAAATTTCTGAACGCTAAAATGTTATGAACTTTTTTAAAGTTATGCGAAATTAATTCGTTTTTTCGATTTTTTTTTTTATAAAAAACATTTCTAAAGAACATATTTAGGTATCTAAAGTGAATTTTCATGACGGACATAACTGATAAAATGCAATAAAATTTATTTTTTTTTCGTTCCTAGCGAGTACAGAGGCAGTTCTTTCCAAACTCACTTCGATTTGTGACAACTAAAGAACTGTATGTATTCCTCCAAAACTTACATCAAATACAAGATTTTAATGAGCTTAGTACTGACATTGATAAGGCATCAACAAATTTTAAGGACTTTAAATTTTATGGAGCAAACAAAATTTGCATAACCTCAAAACGCATTCTAATATAAAAATTTTAATTTTGCGAATTTAAAAGTATTTAATATGATTTCCTGCAAATAAGTGTAACCCTAACTAAATATCATTAAACCGCAAAAAAAAGCGTGTTTTCCAAAACAAAATCGCGGTTTATTGTTTAAATTCTAATATATGACAAAAAAAATTTTTGAGTGTATTTTTATATTTTTTGAAATGTGATGAAAACAATAAGATCTATAAATTGATAAAATTTAAAATTTAATAAAATGCAAGCAAAAACTGTAATTTAAATGTTTTCAATTTGCGTGAAACTTAAAACCGCCATAATTTTTGCGCCGTTAAAGATAAATGATTAACGCGAACAGATTTAGCTAACATATACACGATAGGATTATTCATGTCATCCAAAAAAATTTTTTTTTAAATATTTTACCTCAGTGTTGAGAATTTTTTAAGTTCGTCATATGAACTTAAAATATTTAAGACAAATGTTTATAGATTTTAAAAATTTCACTTAAAATTTTGTTAGTCTTTTGTTATAAATATTTACTACGTCTTAAATTCCAAAAACCACTTTCTATTTCTAGAAGTTTTCAATACTTTCTTTATCTCTCACGCTCGTTTTGAAAAATATGAATCTATTTTAAAATTAACAAAACATTCCAGTTTTTTTGACAGTTTTTTTTTTAATTGTTGTTGATAATACAACTCATTGATCTACTACACTTCTGACCTAATTTTTTTTTCAAAAGATTTTTTTTTTGTTTGTTTTCTTACTTAAAAAAACAACATGCAGACAAATTAATTTCTTAAAAAAAAAAATATGAAGATTGAAAAAAAAAACAATCAACTGAAAACAACAGCAACAGTAGTTTTTAAAAGAAAACAAAAACAAAAAAAAAAAAAAAATATCCATAACCACAAGCAGAACTTTCTAAGTGAAAGTTACAAAAAATACAAGAAGTTGTTATATTGAAGTAATGCCGGTAGCAGAGCTTTAAAAGCATGCATTTGTAATAGGAAATATAAATTTTGAGACTGCATTCATGGCTAAACAAAAAATATAAGGAAGAAATTTAATTAATTTGGTTTCTTACAAAAAAAAAAAAAAAAAAAAAAAAAAAAAATAGAGTAATTTGACGAAATGTTGATTTTTGAGAAGTGCACTACACTACACAGAAAATACTGAAATCGAATTTTAATTAATATATTTATTGATTCAATTAAAAGTTACATGGAGAGAGTCTGAATTCTCTGGTCTCCTGGTCAGCGCCAGGCTAAGCGATTGATCTCTTTTTCCAATAGGGGGTCGAGGCGACTCTTGTCGCTTCAAAGGGGGGGGGGGGGGGGGGGGGGGGGGGGTGGGTGTTGAGGACCCTGGCGTCGTATTTAACTGGACACTATAATCTCAGATACCATCTGCACAGGAAGGGTCAATCGGACACGGATATGTGCAGGTTTTGTGAGATGGTGTCTGAGACCTCGGAGCATGTTCTCTGCGAATGTCCTAGGCTTTGTGATAAGAGACTTAGGTTTCTAGGTGATCGCTTCATTTTGCCTTCCGACATCGCGAACATTTTGCCTAATAGGATAATTGGCTTTATAGGTAGCTTGAATCTGTAGGTAACTTTAGGCAGCACAAAAGACCTACATTGGTCGCGGTGCATAGTGCCTTCTGATCTAATCTAAGATTGTTGAAGCCTTTTACAAAAATGGGAGTTCAAATCAAAATGCATTTCGTGCACTTCGTCTGTAGGAAATGTGAAAACATCTGTGTCCATATATTGATTCGCTATAGAGTGGCAGAAGAGCCGTCAACCTCGACTCGTCGTCGTGTCCAACAATTGAACATCTCACGAACTTCACTGATGCGAATTTTGAATAAATATTTAAATTTACACGCTTACAAGGTTCAATTGACTCAAGAGCTGAAGCCTGCTGACCATTTCAAGATACGTCAATACGCCGAATGGTTGTTGAAATTAAATGGCCGTATTATCTCACGTCATGGGATTTGACACCGTTGCACTTCTTTCTTTGGGAATATTTAAAAGAAAAAGTGTACGTCTATAAGCCAAGAACAATTCAAGAGCTAAAGGATGAGATAATTCGGCACATTAACGACATTGAACCTCAATTATGTCTCAGAATCATTGAAAATATGAACCATCAGATAGGTGTATGCCACCGATGCCATAACTGTCATAGATCCTTCTATCATAATAAAAAATATTAAGATAATTCACTGAAGACTTTTTGTTTTATTTACAATTAACATCGTGCACTTTGGTTGGACCACCCTTTACCTTTAACTACCGGCTTTTTGTTTGTGTATATATTTGTGTTTTGACTTTAGTTCCGTGTTAGGGGTCCTTAAATTAAAGAGAAAAAGGTTTACATGTATGCCACCTCCCCCTCCTACACACTAAAAAAAATGGGCCTGAAAATTCAATTTTTAAAACTTCTCAGTCCTTTTTTTACCACTAAAACATTCGAATAACCGAAAATGCTTTACTTGATTTTGTTCTGATCATTACATGAAGCTACGTGACAAATTTCGAGATTCTAGCATTACTCAGTTTACGAGATACACCAAACGCACTTTTTTCGGATATAAAGGAACATTAAAAAAATTGTACTTTCTTTACTAATATCGCGACTATATTGCCCTGGTGAACAGTATACCCATACAATGATTTTTATTTTGAATTCCCAATATCCTAATGAACATATTAAAAGAAAAATATAAAGTTTTATTACATTATAAAAATTGTTATATGAATTTAAAAATGTGTACAGTGTACTGTATAAGGGTAGTCAAAGGTTTAAGGAAATTGTAGTATCAATAAAAATAATTTGATTTCAGTTTTAAGTGATTTCAGTTTTAATTAAGATTTTAATCATATATATCAAAAATTTAATTGAATATTTCTTTTAGTTGCAAACACGTTTTTAGTAGAAACTATTTAAACTTTAATTGAAATTGCAAAAAATACGCCAAATTTGAAAGATTCACCAATATTGAAAAAATCTTTAAATCGTCAAAAATTGGGGAAAAATCGACAACAACTTTACAAATCGACAAAAATTTTACAAATCGCTAATTTTTAAAAAGTCACCAAAATTTAAATAAAAGCCAATATTGAGAAAGAAAAAAAATCAATAAAATTTTTAAATGTGGGTTAATGATTAGCGCGTTGGACTGTTACACAGATGTTCCCGGGTTCGATTCCCGGTGACGACAACATCAATTTAGAAAAATAATATGTATGAGTTTTCTATCACTTATATGTATCGCTGCGCCCACCTTCGGTGTTCCCATAGCACTTAACCCCACCAAAGTAAAATAATGAATCAGGGCTATGACACAAAAAAGCTTTAATAAATTCGCCAACTCTACATCAGGTGGCGAGCAACAACTTTTCTAAGACTTATCTACTCGCGCAATTACAGTGTTGCCATGTTTGAATCCCTTCATCTTTCACCACCTTTCATCTCTCCACTATCCCCTTTCCAAAGAAAGCAACACATTAATCAATAGGAAGAATTTCCTGAGTGTTGCTTCTCTTTAAAAAAAAAACCAAAATAAATAGGTGATTTTTTTAATTTGGGGATTTATGAACTTTTTGGTAGTTGCTTTTATAGATATTTTTAAATTTGTTTACTTTGTTGCCATTATGGGCTATAACACCTGGAAATTGTGTATGCACCAAATTCATTTTTAATTAAACATTTCATAAATATGATTAAACTCTTAATTGAAAGTGAGATTGAAATAAAAAAAAAAAGTTTAATTGAAATTTTTTTGTGTAATAGAAAATAATTTACACATTATTTTTTTGTTACAATTACTAAACTGACGTTGCAGGTAAAACTGCAGAAATTAGAAGATTTTTTTGCTTAATATTAGTATTAGTATTAGTCATTCTTCTGCAAATCGACACACCAAATTCTAAAAATAAAAACAGCTCAGGTTTTTTGTACAAATTTAAAAACAAATTTAACTAAAATATAAAGGTTTTAATTTACAAAGCCCTTGTTCAAAGCCATTTAAATTATC
>JAEKOY010000412.1:0-25000 GCA_021234595.1 Delia radicum
CTTTTTTACAATTTTTGTATTGAAAAATATTATTTTGGGAGAGGAAATTTCCCATTTTCCCTCCCCCTGTAAACGCGCCTGTTTTAATAGATATATTTTCCCAAAGTAAGATGATAAAATAGCCAGTCACTAAAACTGGGGCATAATGGGACTTAAAATATCGGTATGCATTAACATTACCGGAATAACTAAAATAACGTTATCCTTAATATACCGTTACCGAAATAACTGACAAATCGTTATCCCTAAAATAACGCTACCGAAATAACTAAAATACTAACGGTAAAATACTGTTACCCCTAAAATACCGTTAAAGATAAAAACCGTTTACGAAATAACTGAAATATCGTTACCCCTAAAATATAGTTACCGAAATAAAAAAATATAGCGTTACCCTCACAGATACCCGCATTCGAATCGGTTGGCATCCATGGTTTTAAGTGGCATTAAAACTGATCTTTTGTTTAGGAATTTTAGTTGGTTTAAACTAAAATTAATTAAGGCATATTTAGTTTAATCGAGGGGGTGTCTGAGATTTTACTGATATTCATTACTGTTTGGGTTTTATGAAACTTTTCACGAACAGCTTTTTTCGCCTATATTTGAAATAAATGGCATCCCTAAGTTACTACTAGGGTGAATACCCTAGTAGTAACTTACTCGCCCAGGTAGAAATTTGGGATGGTACAAAAAACGAAGAGTTTTCAAAACGTTTGTTTTTGATGGTACTAAAATAAAAGCGTTTCCAAAGCGATAATTGCAAATAATACGAAAAAAAAGCATTTAAAAAACATTATTTTGGATTGCTATTCGAACGTTCGGACAAAGTATTTTAGGAATACTTTTTATACAAAACTTACAAATATTTGTGAAATAAAAACACTGTAAAAACATTGGTTCAAAGCGTTTTTCCAACGTTTGTAAAAAGTACTTTAGAAGTTCTTATCGTACAAAATTTACAACGGTTTATAAAATAAAACCAATGTAAAACCATTGCGTTAAAGCGTTTTTCTAACACTTGCCAATAGTACTTTAGAAATACTTTTTTTTTTTACAAAATATTTTACTGATTAAAAAACAACACTGTCATAAGGGGTCTATCTATATGCGAACTCGGTTTCTTGTGCAATTTTTTTATATGCTTTTCTCTTCATGAACCGAGTTCAATAAATCACTCAATATGGCCAGCCCATAATGTAGCGACTCTATAAAGTGTATAGTCCTTGTATATCTTTTATAAAGCACTATATTTTGAGGACAGATAAAGCAATATTTTAGAGGACTTTTTCAAAACTTAATAAAACGCTAGTTAAACTATTTAAAATTACAATGTTTTGTTACTTTATTTATTTTATTTTAATCATATTTTACATGTTTCATTATTTGTGGTATTTATGAACAATTCATAAAGATCTTTATAATTTGTCTTTCGAGCGTTTTGACAATGTTCAAAATTACAACCCTCAAAGCGGTTATCATTTGGGTCGTTTTCATAACGCTTAATAACTGTAAGCCAAAATGTTCTGCAAATACTTATTTAACGATTGAAAAAGCATTTCAAAAATTTTGTTTTGCAATGTTTTGAGAACGTTATAAAATACCATCCTCAGACCGTAAATTTGGGTTATCATTTTGCACATTCTCAAAACGCTTTAAATTTGTAATTTGGTATGTTCTGAAAACGCTTGTACCATCATGAAAAATGCTTTTAAAACGTTTTAAAGATTGTATTTTTCTACCTGGGCGGGTTTGCTTTTGTTCGAGTAATCGAGTAACTCGATTTTGAGGTTTTTAATTTACTCGAGTAGGCGAGTAAGATTTTAAAATTCCTCGAATAACTCGAGTAACTCGAACAATTTTAATACTTTAATTTTATTTTCCAAAAACTCACATTTTTGTAAGTTTTTATATTTTATTAGTACTAATATAACATATATATAAAAATGAACAAATTAATTAAAAATTTTAGTCAAAAGTATATCTAAAAGAGAAAAACATTTGCTAAGACAGTTGCGACAGTTTTGTCTCAGTACACTCAAAGCAAAAGCGTTATTATATCAATGAAATTCTTTATAAATATGTTGAAATGTTCATTGATTTTCTTTCAATATAACTGGTTCATAAATATGTATTAAACTGTTTTATAAAAATATTTGTAAGGGGATCCGTTTTGTAATTTCACTCAGACTTGACACAGTTTTATTATATTAGTGTGTTAGTACTAAACGAAAAAATAGTCCATTTTGTCCTATCATTTTGGGATTTAGAGATATGTAATTTTTCTAAAAAAATTATAATGAAGTTTTGAAACAACTTTCATGAATATTTAAGAAGATATTAATGAAAACTTCATTACTTCTATATGAAAATTTTAATATGTGGAAATTTTGCGTAGGACCGCTATGAATTTCCATATAGGGCTTCTAAAATTGGCTTGTTACAACGACATAAAAGGGACCAACAAAAAGTTTTTAGGAAATGACATTTAAAAATTCCTTTTTGAAAATATAGTATTTATATGTAGTTTCTTTAGATCAAATGGCAACTAAATTAAAAAAAAACAAAAATAATGTTTGATCCCACTTTTAACCCTCAAATCCGCACCAATAATCTTAAACACCCCAGTCTTAGAACTTGTTTCTTTAAAAAATATCCAAGTTTCTTCGATATCGAAGTTTTTCGCATCAAGTTCTTCGTTTTTCGTAATATAATTTCTTTAACAGTGCTCACTTAATATAAAAATACACTTAACATTTAAATATTCACTATAACAGTCACATTAATTTATACAAAATATTAAAAAAATATAAAATAGTTCATATTTTTAAATTACTCGAGTTACTCGATTAATCGACCAAAATTGTTCGAGTTACTTTTTACTCGAAATTGGCCACTTCGAATTACTCGAACAATTGTTCGACATCATTTCATCGATTAATCGAGTAACGGTTAACCGATTGAATACCCTAGTTACTACATAGATAATATGGGTATAACAATTTTTGTTTTTTCGAGTACTTCAAAGCGAGTACAAAAAAATTTGAATTTATTTAATTTCAGACACGTTTCTTTAAAAAAAAGTAATAATTTTCACCCCACTTTTTAACACTTAAACGTGAGATTGGACACCTAAAAAATACGTCTCCCTTACATTTTTCAACTCTATCCCATAGCCGAACTCCGTTAATATCGGAGAGAACCCAAGGGGACACTCTATTTGTAAGTGTACATCCGTAGATGGCAATCAAAACTTATATCGGTTATGGGTTCGTTTTTTAAATCGGTTATTTTCAGGTTTTTTAGAGAGGTATTCCAAATGGTCACGATTGTCAATCTGAGTCGGCATACGAGCGGTAATGGAAATATAAAAAGTAGTTATTATACTCTATAAAAAAAAGCCAGCTACATTTTTGCAGGGAGATCCTTGCATAAAAATTGCTAATATCAGCACCAAACTTAGTAAATTCAGCAAAATTTTTGCTCCTCCCAGCAAAATTGTTGCTGACTTTACAGACTTTTTTTAGTGTATAATTTAAAAAAAATTTAAAAAATACACTAAAAAATACCTTGATAAAAATAAATTTTAAATTAATTTCAGAAAAGGCAGTAAAGCATTTAAAAGTAATTGCAACCTTTGGATTTGATTCACACCTCTCCCGGCTTTAATAGCTCTTTTAAAATTAAATATGTTAAATTTTTCGTTGAATTACTAGATTTTTAAAATGTTTAACCTTAAACCTTTAAGTACGACACTCAAAGTTAAAAATCTATTTAAAGCTTAAAATGGTGAGTTTTTCAAATAACTCTTTGCTCGACTACTCAATATTTTCAACACTTTAAGGAAAAATATTTTCAAACATTTTTTTGAAAATATTAAGCATGTTAAATCAATTCGCGTTAATCATTTATCTTTCACGACGTAAAAATTATGGCGGTTTTATATTTCAATCAAATTAAAAATATAAAAATTACAGTTTTTACTTGGATTTAATTAAAGTTTCCTAAATATATAAAATTTTCTATACTTTGTGGTAAAATATTTAAAAAAAAAAATTGTTTGTATGACATGACGATGTGCTAAATCCATTATGGCGGTTTTAACTTTCGAGCAAATAAAAAATATAAAAATTACAGTTTTTACGTTGATTAAGTAGAAGCTACATAAATTTTTAGATCCCATCCCAAAAAATCAAAAAATAAACGCAAACAATTTTTTTTGTCATATGCTAAAACTAAGAAGGAAAACCTCGATTATATTGGAAAACACGCATTTTTCCGGTTTTATAATATTTAATTGGGTTTAGGGTTACTTATTTAAAGGAATTCTATGAAATACTTTTAAATACGCAAAATTAAAACTTTTATATAAGGATGATTTTTAAGGTTATGAAAAATGTATTTGCTCCATAAAGTCCTTTTTCCAATTTTTTGATGCAATTTCGATTTTAGTTTTCACAAAGACTTGGATTTTCACAAAGCGAAATGTGTTTGAAAATAGCTGCCGCTGTACCCGCTAGGCTTCTATTAATCGACTTTCGACTAATTGACATTTTCGACTTCTGATGAAAAAGTCGACTTCTTCTAATGAAAAAGTCGAAAAGTCGCCTTTTGCTTTCGACTTTTTTATGTGTCATATATGTATGTATGGCTTAAAAGTAAATAACAAAAAATTTAAAAAGACAAACATAAAGTCAGTGTTGCCAACGAACTCAGTAATAATTACATAAAACCCAAAAGTGAGTTGAGCATTTTCTCAAAATGAGGTCAAATCCTAAAGGTCCGATTAGGATAAAACGTGCCTAATTGTAATGGAGGAGTAAGGCTGTTGAAAAATAAATTGTATAGTTACCCATTCGTTACACTGTGACCATCAGTATACTAAAATAGAAAAATTCAAGTGCAAAAATTCATTCGGAACTTTAAATTTCATTAAATATGGACTAAATTAGACTTTTGGCAATCGGATTGATGAGATTAGTCTTATTTGTTCGCTGACATTAAAATTTTGAGAATGACTCTTGGGGTTTTTGGAAAAACGGCAATTTTTTAATAATAAAATGTGAAAAAATGCCCAACAGAATTTTTTCCGAATTGTGTCTTAAAACTTTTTTAAAGATTATTTTAACGTTAATAAAATTCGGGTTCCTTATCATTACCAATAAAGCATAAATTCTACATTACGATAGCAATAAATTGATCCCAAATCAATCTAAAAGATAAGTTTTTTCGCGAGTTAAAAATGTTCAAAATGCCATAAATTCTTTATGTGAATAGTTTTTAAGGTGAAACTTTGCATGTTCTAGTTATTAAGTATTTTCTACCAAAACCTGTCCATCGTTTCTCTCAATTCAAGAAACCTTGAGAAATAAGAGGCATCAGTTTCAACAGGACAATTTCAACAGGAGTCGAAAATTTTTGAAGTAGCTCATATATCAGTTTGTCATTCCGTTTGTAAATCAACGAAAAAAAATTCTAGTACCCCAAACGCTATATATATTCTAGATCGGCATGAATAGTGATGTTCGTTCGTCTGCTAAAATTCGAAATATTCGGCGAATATAGAAGCGGGACTAAATTAATACACCAAACATACTTTTTTTATTCACAGTTATTTAAATCACGACGTCGATTAAAAACCAGCTAAACATCTTTTTTACGATTTGTTTGTTTCGCAAAATTGTTTTTTTTTTGTAAAATAAAATAGTAAAATTAAAATGTTTAATAAACATGAAAATTTTAAATAATTTTAATAAAAACTTTAAACAATTTACCAACATTTAAACCGTTAAAAGCATAGATTAGTGTCGAGCTTTCAAATTAAAAATATCTGTTAGCTACCGGAGTAAAAGGATGGGGTGCAATAACGCCTTACGAAATACAGCCTTAAAGGCTTTATTTCTCAATGGAAAGTGAAATAAGGCCTTTATTTCCAAAAAGGTTTTATTGCACTTTGAAAGTGAAATAAAGCCGTAAAGGTCTTATTTCACTTAATTTTTTTTTTAAATGAAGCAATAAAATTTCTTATTCTTATTCTTATTCTTCTTATATTTTATTGAACAATTATAAAAAATTTCATATTAACAAAAATTAATAGAACATTAATAATTAATCCCACTTCTGGAAACGAAATAAATCCCACCAAAATGAAAAAAAAAATCACTTTAATCATTACACATTTTTGCAAATATGATGATAAGCAAAAATTAATAGAACATTAATAATTCAACAAAAAATTTAACTGCAACAATATTGAAAATCTTTGCTTTATAAAGTTTTTCTGCGTGGCGGCCTGCGGCCGATCTTAGGGGTTTTCTCCTCCATGGGACGCGGCAGGTGGCTTCGCTGAATAAAGTTTCCCTGCGCGCGTCACACTAGGGAAGATAATGAGACGCGCGCAGGAAAACTGTATTCAGCGAAGCCACCTGCCGCGTCCTATGGAGGAGAAAACCTCTAAGATCGGCCGCAGGCCGCCACGCAGAAAAACTGAACAGTGTAACAAAAGGCTTTATTGCACCATTGGCTAAATTTCAATAAAGGCCTTATGTCACTTTCAAAGTGCAATAAAGCCCTTTTCGCCATAAAGGCCTTATTTCTCAATTGGAAGTGAAATAAAGCCTTAAAGGCCTTATTTCGTAAGGCGTTATTGCACCCCACCCAGTAAAAGCGTTCACATGCAATCATATCTTATTTAATATAATATTATACAAAAACATATAGCTTAATATTATGGGTATATGTGATGGTGCATATGATCATATATAATTTTATCTTGGATTTGGTTTTTCGAATATTTTTAAATGGTCTCATACATATTAATATCTAAATATATATCAATTGATATTATCGTAGATGTAACATATATTACTACATATGGTATATATTGATTAGAATGATTTCATATATAATTTTATATCGCTTAATACAATGTTATGGTATTGTATTAAAATATTGTTTTACCTCGAATTTGAAGTGTTCAATTTTGTAAAAAAAAATGTTGTTGTTTTTTATATTTTAAATGTTAAATCACGCTTCCAGACAAGAACATGGAATTCTTATTGAGTTTGTGATTTAACCTAACAAATATCTCTAGAAATTCTAAGAACATTGTTAGCTAACGATTTCACAATTTGTTAAATAAGTTTTGGGATTTTAGCACATTTAATTACTGTGAATGCAATTCATGTTTATCCCGATCAAATAAAACAAATTGTATGTGGAATTGTCTCCCTACGGAGGTCTTCTCTGCAAATTACTATTTAAAAAAATTCAAGTCAAATGTCCACAAACACTACTCCCTCTTTCCTCCTCCCCATAACCTATTTTCCTGATAACAACACAATGCAATGCATTAGTAGGGGGCATCCGATGAGTGTTGGTTCAACGTAAAAACAGTTTTTTTTCAAATGTCTAACAATGTTTTTGCTTCTCTTTACCATATTTACAGTTTTTATGAGACCGAATATTAATGTTTTTAAAATTGAAAGAAAAAATCCACCATATTTATATTTTAATCAGGGATAGCAGGTAATACCGCTAAAATATCGATTTAAAACCCTTTCAACTCACTATCGTTATTCCTAAAATACCGGTATGCGTATAATACCGTTACAGATATAAACAGTAGTTGAAATAGCGTTATCCTTAAAATACCGTTACCGAATTAATCTGACAAGATCAGAAAAAATAATCGCTGTAAATAGGTATACTTTCTAGAGATGAGAGATTTATTTATACCGGTGATTTAATTACCGTGATTGAAAAATCACTTTTAACAGTAGTGATCGAGTTTAGCAAGTAGCAGTTACTCTAAATGTTACTCTTTTAATATTTTAATACCATCCGTTCTTGAATACATAATCGTGTAAGAGAAATACCTACAATTTTTGGTAAAACTTACTTGTTTTCACACTCTCACAAAATATAAATGTCTATTTCTGTCATATTTACGTTGCCGGTCTCAAATGATTTTTAATATTTTAAAAAATCGCTGCCTTCTTTCAAAATGCTTATTTTTTCTTATTAAAAACCCGTGATCACGGTCACTGTTTTTCTTGTAAATTTTAAAATGACGTTCACTGAGAACGGCGATACTGAAAAATCACTGGACCGCTTATTTCTAACATTTTCACAAATGTTCATCATAAACTAGGCAGTCACTGGAATTGTGAATAACTAAAATAACGTTATCCGAAATATTTGAAAACCCGTTATCTTAAAATAACGTTACCGAAATAACTAAAATACCGTTTTGGCTAAACTACCGTTACCAAAATAAGTAAAATACCATTAACGGTAAAAAAAAAGTTACCGAAATAACTGAAATATTGATACCCATAAACTACCATTACAGAAACCCTCATCGTTACCCTTACTGATACCCTCATCGATATCTTATCGTTACCCTTACTGCTGCCCTCATCGATTCGGTTACCACTATTATATTAAATTAGATATAATCTTATAGTAGAACGTATAATTCCATAAGATTGGATTAGGACAAAATTTTGACAAAACTGTATCAAATCACTTCTAATTGTATCTAAAATAATCTAATATGATACAATTGGATTAAATCTGATACAATTTAATCATTTTTCGGATGATATTTTGTATAAAGATGGGGTCATTTTAAATTAGATAAAATTATATAAAGCTCCATATTAGTTTTTTTAATCGGGTACCCAATCTCATATTTACAGTTAGAAAATTTGCCAAACATTACGACATTTTTCTTTTATTAGGATGTTTTAATTATATTGTAAAGAACCTGTGAAAAAGGAAGTCAATTGCCCTCATAGGGCCTATCCCGAAACTAGTTATAGCAGAACGTGTCGCAGAAGTTGTTAGTACAATTTGTCTTTGTTGTGGCTTAAGTGGTGTCAACTAAGTTTAAATAACTGGTCCCGTGACTTCTGAAAAGAGGGCGTATCACTTCAATAGCACCAACAGTTTTATTTTAATATTCGCACTATTTTTTTTTACGTTTTTATTTAATTTTTTACTTTATCGGGGGGTTTTGTATAAAAAAAAATGTATTATAAAAATAAGGGAATGTAAAAAAATAAATTTTAAGAAAACCCCTGATAAAGTTACTTAAAAAAGCCGGTATATCATTTCTAGAAAATCCCTCAATGTCTGATTATAAAATAACCATTTAATACATTAAAGTGGAAACCGCAAATTTTTCCCATCAAAATTCCGTATTATCTTTTTTTAATAAAATAAATTAAAAAAATATTTTTTATAATTAAAGTTTCGATGTCGAAACTACTTTGTTCGAAAATATGCAGATTTTCAAATAAAAAGCACAAGTCTTACATCAATTCTGATTTGGCTACAACTTTTCAAAAATATTTGTTCATCTACCCACAATTAGTCTATCTCGAACCTAAGCGAAATTCATACAAATTTTGACTTCAATCCACTCTAATGTAGCTATTAATTAATTATACTTAACGTCGACGAGCTTTATATTGTAATTTGTATTCTTTTAGAAATCAATTTATAGGAATTTGTGACACATTGTTCACAAAACATTTCCGAGAAGTTGTCAATTGCAATATGAACATTCTAAATGACCTATTTTGCAATAACTGAAATTTGAAAGATAAATCATTTACATAATTGACAGTTAATCACATACTAAATAGACATTGTTTATAATATTAAAATGTATTATACACTGCGCTGTAAAACTATAATTACACAATAATTTCACTAAATTTCGTAAGTTAAAAAAAAAACTGGAAGAGTTTAACCGGCATAAATGTAAAACCAATGGAAAATAAATAATATTTAACAAGAAAACAATTAATTTATTTAAAAAGGAATAACAAAATCAATTAATGTTTTAAAACCATAAATACACTTAACTTAATATATCAAAATTTAAAATAAATTTAAGAAAAATATTTTAAAGCGGCAGTTTTAATAATGCGTGAGGCCTCCTTTTTTTTAATCAACTCGAAAACATGATCAGATTTATTCAAAGTTCTTCGGTTATAGATCTTCACGCATCAATAACTGCTTCTTTTAGATGAAAAACGGGCCATTCCAATACTCTTATATATTTTGACAGATAGCCATTCCATCATCTAAAGACTTACATATACTGAGGCATTGTCTTGTTGGAAAAAAAATTATTCTTCGTTGCTATTTTCAATAAATTTTCATGGTGGTGCTTGAAAATGACAAATCAACCATACCGTTTAAACAAAAAGCGCCCAAAACCATTAAGCATCCGCCTCCGAAATTTATTTTTGAGAAATATCGTGGTTCCTTACGTAGATCTCTCCAATAGCTGTTAAAACCATCTGGACCATTAAGATTGAACTTTTTCTCATCAGAAAAAATCACCTTTAAAAGAAATTCATGTTTAAACAATCCTACCAACAACAGCGATTATTGACTTAGTTGGTTTGTAAATTCCTTTTAGCGAATACAAATCGAGCAGTTATGTGACGGGGTAATAACCTTGGCACAGACATCAGCTTTTGGCGAGTAATTCTATGGGAATCCTTTAAGAGGCTACTTATGGTTGATTTGGACACATTTACATTACATTCATCGATTATCTGATTGGGACTCTTCATTGAGTTGCTGGCACAGTTAATTATTTTATGCCGGTCCCGATCTGAAAGCTATTTTCGGGTCGCCCGTTTTATTTTTACCATAACCACTCGGATTATTTGCTAAATTTGTGACAACCACATGCACACTGTTTATTTTTCTAGCGATTTCCCGAAAACTTAATACGGCATTCAGAATACATTGCAAAACACGTGATTTGTCAAAACAAGTGGAAAAGAATAAAGAACCGTTGAAATAGAATAATTAGCTTAAATACGTGTTTTGGCAAAACACTTTTTAAATAGGGTGAAATTTGGCCTTTTCAAAATTACTTAGATATGAACCAAGCGGTAATTTATTGCAAATTGATTAAAATTGCATTTCTAAAAATTGATTAAATTGCTTGATTACTAAGAAGACAAGAATGGAGCAATATTGATGATTAATAGGTTTTTTTGTTAAATTTCTGCCTATTATGGAGGCTCTAACTTTTCTAAAACTTTGGGTTCTGACGAGATCTTTAGCCAGATCGAAATACTAGTATCAACCTAGCTAATATGTTTGATTTGCTTTATTTTTGTAAATATACGGAGGTTGAAAGCTCTTTATAAATGGAAAATAACATAAAAAATAATCTCGATGTATATAAAAACAAAAAACTAATGTAGCTATTCCCGTTTGTTTGCCGTTATATGTAATTATAGCTGTGGAACACTAACAAAATATTATTACGCAATTTTTCTCTTAAATAAATTAAGTAATCTCTTAAATTGTACACAATAAGAGATCAATTATCACACTCTTAAAAACAGTTATAAGTTTTAAAAAAATGTTTGTAATATTAGAAAAAAATAGCAAAAATCATTTGTAATTATAGTTATGCAACGCAGTGTATATCATTTTAATATTACATATTCGAAACAAGTTTCAATAAGTAATTAAACCCATCCCCATTAATTCTAAAATGTACATTAAGATGTCCCTTGAAAACGATTATTCGATTTTCAGTCACTACACTCCACGTTTTATTAGAATTGATTTCAAATAAAAACAATCGATTTTTTGGATTTATACCGAATTTTGGCACATTTTTAAAAAAAAGAGTGTATTTTTATTAAAAATTCCTAAAAATTCAATATTTTGGAAAATAAAATTTTTTATTTCTTCATTTAATGTACTTAAAATTATGTAGATGTTGAATTCTGACTTCATCGGATATCATTAACCCACTTAAGCCTGGTATGTAAAATGACTCACAAATTTAAATGCATTTTAAGGATTTTTTAAAATGGCTAATCCAGGAAATTTAAAGAAAAATTTTGTTTAAGAAAAAAATATAAAAGTTTTATTTAAAAAATCTTTGGCCGTTAAAGGGATGGGCACAAAAGGGACAGTTAAAACGTAATTTATATTATGACTACAAGATTGTAAATCTTTTTAATTGATCAAAAAAAATCCACTTGATGTAAATAATTATTTTATGCAACGTGATCCATATAGGGTTAACGCTTTCAGTTTTGACCAAAAAATACCCACTATTAAATTTACATACTGACTTCTTTCTGATTTTGATTACATTTTTTTATGTGATAAATGCTACTAAACTAACGAACATGCGCAATTCTTTATCGTAAAATGTCCTGGCTTTGGGCGCTTCAAACACAAACTTAAATTATAATTTCTCCAATTTATTTAATCGACATCTCCACATTACGCATGTTAAAAAAACACGTTTTTGTGAATCATGTTTGAGTCCAGGCTAAAGTGGGTTAATGATTTTAGGTGAAGTCAGAATTCCATATGTGCTTGATTTTAAGAATGTTAAATGCATAAAAAATAAAATTTTACAAAATGAAGAATTTTGAAAATTCTTAATCAAATCTGAAGAATCTCCACAATAGACTTTAAAGCCCCTGACCAAATATGGGCATAAATAATGAGAAGATCTGATGGAGTGAAATAGTTCTTGCACCGATTAAAACAACTAAATCACGTGAATGTTTCTTTTCCATCGCACATCATATTCAATTTTCCCAGAACATCAATATACATTAAAACAAAAAAAAAAAAAAAGTCGGTACCAAAAACCGAAGTTGAAATTTGGTTTAAAATGTCATTTAAAAAGATAAGCAAGATTAAGAGAGAAAGAACGGAACCTTGCGGTACCCCGAAACTCATTGGACACAGCTAAAACTCATTGGGTAAGACCCCATCTACAACAACTTTTATAGTGCGATCCCTGAGAAAGCTCTATAAAAAACGAGAGAAGTCAACATCAACACCAAAAACAGTAAGTTTTGATACGAGAGCTTTTTTGCCACACACGATCGAATGCCTTTTAAATATCAAGAGCAACCACTTTGCTTTCACCAAATCGGTGAATGTACCGACTCCAAAGCTCCGAAAGGAACGCCATCAGGTCTCCCGTGGAACGATTTCTACGAACTACATACTATCGATCGTTAAAAAGTGAGTTGTTCTCTAGATAATTTACAAGATGGTAATTAACCATCACCTTTGAGAGCGTAGAACAAATTGCAATTGGGCGGTAATTGTCGGGGTTATCAGGCGGAGCCTTTTTGGTGATGTGCTAAAGAGGATTGCCAATGGATATGATAACGTTGAAGAGCACTGTTTCAGCACCAGGCTGGTATGACATCCGGTTTCGCTGACTTGTTTACGTTGAGATTCGCAACAACCCTTTTAACGGCATGAGCTCGCAAGAATATCTTTGGCATAGCAAGAGATCCCTCCAGCTCGGGCAGTGGATACTGGAGTTCAGGCAAGAAAGAATTTTTCGCGAATAATTCAGGTTCGCCTTATAAACCGGGTCAGTGAATATTTGATCGTCCCTTATAAGAGTTGTGATAAATGTACTAGCAGTATACCCCGCTCATTTAACAAATGACCAAAAGATCTTACTGCCCCGATGAGCAGACAGAACTTTGTAAAGAAGTTTATCGCGACTAAGTAACCTGGCAACAAGCCTTTTCATAAATAAAAACCGACCGTTTGGGAGCTGTCCGCAAAACGTTCCGAAGTACAAAGTATGAGGCGCAAATGTTTTTTGTCTTCATACTTGAAAGGGTGTGAAGGCAGTAAAAGGTCGATGGTATTCTGAAACTACGCATCATCACACGAAATGTGTGCAGGCTTATTCAGTAGATGCGTAAAATGATTATCCGCAGAGAAAAACTCAACGTAATTGCCAACAGAAGTTGTCTCATCCAAATCGCGAAGCCATGAAGAGTTATCGATATTAAAATCGCCAGCAACGTTTTCCAAGAAGCAGCAAATCGATTTTTTTCATTTCGAACCATATGCAATAAAACTGGAGGGTGGTGATGACAAATATATTTTTAAGGGGCACTCTAATGTACATAGATTACAAAAACATTACAGAACAACAAATATTTTTGTTAAAAAACTATCTTTACTTTGTTTAGCATGACTTTAAATAATTATTTCACAAACTAATTATTTTTCTAAGTTCATTCTATCAAAATCGTTATTATTTTTAATTCCACTTTCCCTTTTATCTCTTTAAAAGCATCTCAAATATTGTATACTTCTGTATACATCTATACTATGGATGCTGTGTTCATATCCTTCACATGGTGAATGTTCAAAAATTTTGGCTATATATGCATTTCCTGGTAAAAGTCATTTTATGATGCATAAATCTATCATGAAAGAGCTGATAGGGAGGGGTCATCAAGTAACAATGGTTACGGCCTTTAGTTTGGAACACTTAAAATTGGGTGAAAATTATACGGAGATTTTAATTGAACCCGTATATGATTTTTGGGGTGACAGTAAGTGTATTTCAAATGTAACCTATATAAGCAAATTTCTTACTTAAATTCTTTTTATTTCTTTCAGTTATACCAATTTTTAAAGCTGATAATATATTTGAATTAACCAACTTGGATTTCTTTGATTTTATGAAAATGTTAGAAATAATTGGTATAACAACTACCGAACATGCTTTGAAGCAGCCAAAACTTCAGCAAATTATCAATCATCCCAATCCCAAAGGACAATATGATTTACTATTGTGTGAAAAATTTTTTCAGGAACCATTTTTGGCCTTATCGCACATCTATGATATACCGGTGATTACTACCAGTACTTTAGATTTTCAAAATCATATGAGTCAAATTATGGGATTCATTACACCCTGGTCATTTGTGCCGCATGGCTTTATGCCTTTTACCGAACGTATGTCGTTAATACAACGTTTAACAAATAGTTATTATTCTTTGTCTGAAGATTTAATTAGAGAATGGGATTTATTTCCAAAAATGGATGTGTTGGTACGAAAATATTTTGGCCATTTAAATGGTAAGTGAAAGTTGATTTAAACAATATAATAAAGAGCGTATGATTGATATTATTCATATTACTAATACGCTCTGATGGAGTTTATCATAGCATGTGTTGGGGATGCCAAGTTAAGTTTTATATTTGCTTTATGGGTATTAGCTACCAAAATAAATAAATTTATTATTTCTTAAAAAATATATTTAAAAGAAACAAATATATAGCTGATCCCAAATTAATTCCTTTTTTGTTATATAGCCCTTAGTTGAATGAACAAATTAATTTAAAGGTTTTTGGATCATTAGATAAACAAACTCGTTTCTGGTAATAAATAAAGTGTATTCGAAATGTATAACATATACTTCTGCAGACCCTAAATTACACAATAAATCATTTTAAAGTGTTCAGATTTATTTTTTATAAAAATCAGTGATACCAAATTAAGCCTGTTTTACAGAACAATACGATTAAAAAAATGTTATGCGAAACATTCAAAAATTCCAAGTATTCTTTAAATAATTGGTTTTTCAACGTTTAAACATTTGGACTTATAAAATGTGTGAATTAAATACAAAAATTGGATCATAGTTTAAATAAATTTCGAGATTTAAAATGAAATCCTCGTTTTGTTAGAAAATTAAACTGATCCCAAACTAAACCGCTTCCTCTAGTTCCAGGTTTATAAAATAAATATATATATAACATTTTTTACTCACAACAATATTTCTAAACTTTTCATAGACAAAAAACAAATGATTTTTGGTGGAAAATATTGGTGATCCCAAAACTTGTTTAAATTACGTTTATATAAAATTTAAAATTTTATTTTAACTGCTTTATATAGATCAAAATAAGTATCGCCTAGTTTAGGCGATATGAGCCAAAATAGGTTTATAGCGCATCTCAAACACTAATCTAAAAAAATTAATAAGGTTAGGCATAAATTATTCTTCTTGCCAAGATATAACTATAGTCAACAAATTACACTTTTTGTTCTTTTAATTAAGAAGATATGGCGATTTATGTTTTTCGAAAAACGCGAAATTGAGCGAAAACGCACAATAACTTTAATATATATTGATCAAACTTAATGGCTTTTCTACTACTACTACTACTAAATATAATCTTTCTGCAAATTTCATAAAAGTCTGTCCATACGTTTTCAAGTTAACACTATGTCCTTCAGAGTTATCATATTCGAATCCAGTATGTCCTTGAACCAAAATAAGAAATTTTTAAAAGCATAACCTTCCATTGTACTTTGTGTTTACTATTAACGGTTTATTGTGAAAAATGTGTTCATTTCACAGTATTTATTTTTCGAAACATTACAAAATTTTAAATTTAACACTTTTTTTGCTTTCAAACCGTGCACTGCACACAAAAAATTTTTAAAATTTGGTTTTCTACCGAAATAGCTTAATTTCTTAATATAAAAAACTTATTTGTTGCATTTATGGGCAATTTAAAATACCCCTCATGAATGCTGGCTAGCCGGTTAGGGGGTTAATGTATATGCAAAAGCTCAATGACAAGTGAAAATATTAGTGAATTTAAATTTAGCCTTTTTTGCATAAGTTTTTATTTACAAAATAAAAATACTTTCAATATTTATTAAAATTTAATCAAGATAAGCTCAGTCATATTTGAATTTATCAAATAACATTAACATTTTACAAACCATACATAAATTAAAGAATTTAGTACATAAATTAAAAAAATATATAGTAAGTAGCTTTTTTAGGCTTAAAATTGGAGAAATATATTTTAAATCTTTCAGTAATAAATTCAAAAAAATATTCGTAGTTTTAACTTTTTATTACACAAGCCTGATAAGTACATTGTGGTTCTTTTATTAACATAATCTAAGATATTCGTCGTAGTTCTACATAAATATCAAAGTCTATTATATCAAAAGTATTTTCAGTATCAAAATCTAGGAAATCATTGGAAGATCTTTTAGTATTCAAATTAAAGAAATCTATCCTAGTTCTTTTACTACCAAAATATGATGTATTAAGAAAATTTTTAGTACCAAAATTTGAGTATAGAAAATTAGACAAAAAATCATTGTTATTTAAGTACAAAAATTAAGTGTAAAAGTAATTTTTAGTACCAAAACAAAGAAAAAGCAATAGTTATCCTTTTAGTTCTTAAATCGAAGAAATCATTCATGGATATTTTAGTACCAAAATTTAAAAAATCAATAAGATATCAAAATCTTGGTTTGTAGTGCGACAATTTATATATCGTCGTTATTTAAGTCACACAATCAAAGATATCAATAAAATTCCTATTCTGCTTATTTTAGTACAAAAATCTAAGATATAAATCGCTGTTTCTTTATATTTGCTTTTTACGATTAAAATCTAAGACATCAATACATTCTTCTGATATTTAAATCTAAGATATTAGTCTTTGTTGTTTTAGTACCAAAATGTATGATAATGTTCGTAGTTCTTTTAGTAAAAAAAAAATCTAAAATATCAGTCATGGTGTTTTTTAGTACCAAAATCCAGTGCAAAATTAAAATTAATTACGTAATTGATAATATCAATTAAACGACATCACGAAATTGATAGTATTATTTATTAAAAATTGTACGCGATTAATTGAATCAAAATGCAATTAAAATAGTTATAATATAAATTAAAACCTTAATTGGAAATTTATTTAAATCAATATTCTATATTGACCAAATTCAAATCAATATCGTATTTTTTTTTTTTTTTTTTTTTTAATATCAATTAAAGTTTTAATTGATATGATAACTACTTTAATTAATAACCGCTTTTGTACAATTTTAGTAAAATTGTAATTGATTTTATCAATTTCGTAATTAAAACTCGTTTTTAATTTTATCACTGTAATATATAAACCGAATTAAATATATACGTAATTTTTTATTCATTTATACACAACCCGACAGAAAACAGTCATAGTTTGTATGTGGTTGGTAGTCTGGTTGCTGGGTTTTCACTCACTTCTGCGAATTATCCTGTAAATTGCTTTGTTAGTTTGGTTGGTGGTTGGTATTTTTGAGTTTGTATACTCCTCAATAAAATAATTCTTCTTGATATCAAACGTGGTTTCTTTAGTACAAATATTTAAAATCTCTCGCTGTTTATATATCGTGGTTTTTTTAGTACAAAAATCTAAATATATTGTGCATTTTTTACCGAAATCTATTACAAACATTTTCAATCTATCGTAAATCTTTTAGTGCTAAATTATAGCACAAAAACTTTGAATCTATAGCGGTTCTTTTAGCACCAAAATCTATTAAAAAAAATGTTAAATCGAGGGTGGTGTTTTTAGTACCGAATTCTATTCCAAGCATTTTAAATTTAGCGTGGGTCTTTTATTACAAAAATTTAAGATATTAATTGTGTTTAAGACATTTAAGACATCAAGACATTTAAGACATCAAGTGTGACATTTAAGACATCAAGTGTGGTTCTTTTTAAACCAAAAACTAGTAAAAATATCTAAAATCTAAAACGGTTTTTCTCTTAGTACTAAAATATAAGAAGTTAATAGTATTTATTGTAATATTAGTTTTAAAATCGGATAACTAAATTTTGGATTTTTTGTACCAAAATCTAATAAATTGATTGTGGGTATTTTAGTACTAATACATCAATATCGGTTCTATAAGTACAAAAATCTGAAAAAAATATGTAGTGAATTTTAAGAACCAAAGTTTAAAATATATATCGTAATTTTTTAGTACTAAAACCTGATCAATTAATCGCGATTTTCTATGTACTAAAATATTAGAAATATGTAGTTGTGTTCTAAGGACAAAGCTAGAAGAAATCAATAATGGTTATTTTAGTACCAAAATCAATCTCTGTTCTTTTAGTACCAAAATATTAAAATAAAAATGATTTTTAAGCCAAAATAGAAGAAATAAATCATGGTTATGTCAGTACCAAAATTTTAGAAATTACTCATGGTTAAATTATTACTGAAATCTATTATGGTTTTTAGAACGAATCTCGGAAAAACAGACCAAGGTTTTATTTAGTATCAAAATAGAAAAAATTTATCATGGATCTTTTAAAAAACTAGCAAAAATTATTAAATTAAAACAAAAATTTAGTATCAAAATGATTCGTGGTGATTTTTTAATTAATTTCTAGAGAAATGGTCTTTTAGTTTTACAGAATAATAAAAAAAAAAATTGGAAGAAACTCCATATTTCATTTTAACTTTAGGCTTAATTGTGAATATTTAGTACTAGACAGAAGTTAATTATTTAACCAAAGTTAACACAACATTATTTAAATATCATTTCAGTTCCAATACCATCTGTTTCTCAAATGGAAAAAAATATTTCGGTAATGCTTCTTAACAGTCACACGCCAATAACTACATCAAGACCCAGTATGGCGGGTATGATTCCAGTAGGTGGTATGCATATATATCCGCCTAAAAAATTACCACAAGATATACAAAAATTCTTGGATGAAGCCCACGAAGGAGCCATATACTTTAGTTTAGGTAAGATAAATTGAAATCATTTTAAAACAATTAAAAAATACATTTTATTAATATCCCAATTCTATCAACAGGTAGTAATGTTCAATCTAAAGACATGCCTACCGAAAAACTTCAAATGTTCTTGGATGTTTTGGGCTCTATGAAACAACACGTATTATGGAAATTTGAAGATGAAAGTATAAAAAATCTTCCTAAAAATGTTATGATTAAATCATGGCTGCCACAATCGGATATATTGGCACATCCGAACATTAAAGTTTTCATAACTCACGGAGGTCTTTTCGGTACACAAGAAGGTGTTCATTATGCCGTACCCATGTTGGGTATACCCATCTATTGTGATCAAAACTTAAATGTTAAAAATATGGTACAATACGGTATTGCAATTCATTTACATTTTCCCTTGATAACCAAGGAGACCCTTAAACAGTCTTTAGATGCTTTGATATATGATCCCAGCTATCGTAATAATATAAAACGAATATCAAATATATATCATGATCGTCCTTTAAGTGCCCGCGATACAGCAATGTATTGGATTGAATATGTTATACGTCATAAGGGTGCTAGACATTTAAGATCTGCTGGTTTGAATCTTACATGGTATCAATTTTATTTGCTAGATGTTATTGGAGTAGTGATCGGTGCTATTTTGTTGGCAGTTCTCGCTATATGGCTTATTATACGTTTAATAGTTTGCCGTAAACCAAAGCAGCATATAAAATCAAAAACTCAGTAATTGTGCTAGCTAGTTTTGGATTAAGTTCTGAATGTATTAATAAAACAAAAATTGATTTCAGTATAAAATTCATTATGGTGTTTACATGATTATCAAAATCAAAATTTGAATACCTCTTTAAACTGTAAGTACCATTCCGAAAATATAATTTTTTTTTAAATGATTATGTACATCAATATTTTGGTAGCCCGTATTTTTGCTACACACGGTTTTTTTTTATCGCTTATAAATAAATATACAGAATTTATACAGAATATACAGAAGACTTACTTATAATTCAGGTCACATCATTTTGATTGTTGCCAGCCATAGTGAATGTGTGTTGTACTAAAATTTACACAATATGATACAAAGTGACTTAGTTTTCTTATATTTTTTTTTTTTTTTTTAATAAAAACACTTTACACTAATTTTAAATATATGTATTTATTTTAAATTTTCAATACAAATTCACACAATTATTTGGAAAATTGCAAACGAAATAAAACAGCGCCAAACTTTTAAGAAAAAAAATCAGCTGTTTGTTATTTACCACAGAACAACAAACATTTCATTACACAATGATGCCACAGCGGCTGTTTGTCGTAAAGGCTTAATCACAGATTAACCCTTAATATCCCACTGGTACCGCTAGGAACCAACCAAAAAAAAATAGAACTTTGTTTAAGAAATTTATGGTAAACTTGACACTGCGACTTAAAAAATGTTTATTGATCCAAGCACCATCGGTTACGCTGGTCGCCGCTTGAAATCAACTTCATTTGTGACCTGTGTGTTCAGTACAGTGACTCAACCTCGAGAAATAAAACTTTTGTGAAATCGCGTACTTTCAAAAAAATATTTTTGTGGTAAATACGTCGAAATCGAGTCTGAAAAAAATGTTTCCGTAATCTTTGTAGTGTATAGAAGCTATTGTGAGTGTTTAAAGTAATTTAATTTTTATATTTTAGTATATTTTTTCTAACTTTTGGTTGGTCCTTTGCGGAACCGTCAGGCACCGGGAGTTCCAAATAAAGCAAATATGGAATTATATAGCCACGTTTTTGTTATGGTATTTTTTAGTTTGTTGTTTAGAGAAGAAGAGCTTTCGGAGTATGTCAATTTCCGTGGTCGGAAAGCAAAGATGATGGTGATTTTTCTACTGACGACATTGATTATGACCGAGATTTCGACTTTGATACTGCTTTCCGCAATGAAACTTTAGAAGATGAGGAGCCAATAAGCGATTTACAGAAAGTGCAACAGAGAGATTTGAAACAATACATGCCAGACAAACCTCACCCTTGGGGTAACAAATTGTTTCTTATGTGTAATGATTCGGGATTTTGCTATGCGTTTGAAAATTATTCCAGCAACGACAACCATCGTGAGGAAAATGAACCAAATTTGGATGCGTCTGCGAATGTTGTGGTACGATTGGCTCGCTCGGTTCCTCGATTCGTAAATCATGCCATATATTTTGATAATTATTACACTTCGATTCCGTTGATGGTGTATTCGCTTGGAACTGTTCGACGCCCGCGGCTTCCGAAGAGTATGTTGAAACGTTTCATGGAATCGACGTAACAACAGTGGCTTGGAATGACAATAAGGTTGTAAATATGGCATCAACAACTGCCGGAGTGAAGCCATATATTTCGGCCCATATAATAAAAAGAAAAAGATGATGGAAAGTATTCAATGTCCAACTGTGGTTCATGAATATAACAAATACATGGGCGGTGTTGACCTTTTGGATTCGTCACTCGGTCGTAGTCATATCCCTATAAAGTCACGCAAATGGACAAGTATGATATGGCCATTATCAATGCCTGGATTTTATACAAGCGGCATCATGCCGCGACTAATCAAACGGAGCCAAAGAAAGTGTTGCATGAATTTGTGTCTGAGGTTGCAAATTGTTTGAAAAAATCTGGTACTGAAATGCGAGTGCGAAAACGTCGACCAAGTAATCTCGAAGTTGAAATTGTTGCGAAACGCCATCGCCCAATGTCTGATCCGCTTCCGCCACGTGACACTCGCCGGGATAACGTTGGGCATTTACCAGAATATATCAAAGAAGGAAAGGCGCGATGCAAAAATCCGAAATGTACATCCCGTACCAAGGTTCGAGGCAAAAATGTGGGATACATTTGTGTTTTTCGCCTGAAAGAAACTGTTTCGATGAGTTTCACCAAAACTAATTGCCTTTGTTTAAACTTTTATACTAATAGTTTTTAACTTTTTAATTTTCTGGAATAAAATTTATTGATTTTTGCAAAAAAAATTCTGTGGTACAAAATATATTTTTTTTAAATTTTGATGTCCGGGAACCTAGTGGTTCCGCCAAGAACCAACCAGGTATTCTCTACCTAACTCAGGTAAATGTCATTTATGGACAAAGTCATAGAACAAAAATTGTTCAGAATTGCAAGTTTTATAACATTAATTTTTTTCGGCTCAAAACAAAAAATCAGGATATTAAGGGTTAAGAAATCGTTGTGGAAATAAGATTTTCTACAAAATAGCGTCGAAAAAACGTTTTATTGACTTAAGAATGCAAAGTATCATTACAAAAGAAGGTAAACTGGTAAATTCAAAATCTTCGCCACTGGTGAAAAGAAAGTGTTTTGAGATATCTCCAGATAAGATGACCAGAGACGAGCCAACTAACCTACCAGGAAATATGCAGTTATCAGATATTGTTATTATTTATCGTATAGCGTTGGTTTAAAACAAATTACATAAATATTAATATTTAGGAAGAAATTTAAAAGGAGAAAGAAAACAAATTCTAGTGATAAGTATTAAATATTGATGTCAATATTTTTTAGCCATTCGATGGCAGCAGGACTAGCGTTGTTTAGTTCAGATAATTCGCCAAGAAATTTTCGATGAGGGCATTCTTTTATAGTGTGGTGAATGGTTTGCACAGTATCACTGCAATCATACAGTGGGGAGACTGCTGAGTCCCATTTGTGAAGGGTAGCTGCGCATCTTCCAGTGTTTGTTCTAATACGGTTAAGCCTAACCCATAGGAGCCTTGGTAGTTCTTACCCTGGTGGCATGCAGGTTAGATCTTCGATTTTCATGGCGTCATCATGCGAGGATAGATTCCAATTGTCGGTCCAAATGCTTTGTGGGTCGTAGTTGTTTTCTGTGAGCGTTTCGGCAAGCTTTAATGGTGGGTTTCTAGATTCGGAGACGATCGTCATGGGCGGTTCCCATATATGGATGTACTTTAAGGCTGGGATTAGCCATTATTTTACGTTGTTCACGTACTAGAGCATTTTGGCGTCTTATATTTGGCGGTTGTATATTACTAAGAACAGGTAGAAATCTTAATGGAGTTGAAGACATTGTACCTGTTATTAATAGCATTGATGCGTTGATTTGGACATCTAGTTTGTTGACGTATGGACTGTTGAGCCAGACCGGTGCGCAATATTCTGCAGTGGATGTATACTAATTCAAGCGAAGCTGAGCGCAGTGTTTTTGCCGAAGCTCCCCAGGTAGTTGAGGCAAGTTTTTGGATTATATTATTTCGCGTTTTTACTTTGTTGGCAGTATTTTCTATGTATTTCCTAAATGAGAGTGTTCTGTCAAGGGTGACACCTAGGTATTTTGGAGTCGGATTATGGGGTAGTGTAGTGTTACCAAAAAGTATATATAATTCTAGGTTAGATTTGTTGTTCAGATGAAAGCATGACACTTCAGTTTTATTCAGAATGGGGCAAAGTCTCACATAAGGTCCTTTGTAAGAACAGATTCTGCATCTTCGACTAGAGAGCGTTGAGTGGCTATAGCAATGTCATCGGCATATATAAACTTTCTCGAATATGTTAATGGGAGATCATGTGTGTAAAGATTAAATAGCAGTGGTGCCAGTACTGATCCGTGAGGGAGACCATTGTTGAGTTTATATTTTCTGCTTTGTTTGTTTCCGAGATATACTATGAAAAGGCGGTCACTCAACATGTTGTTTAGAAGCGTGGCTGTTCGGATGCAAGGTATTGCTTTTAAAAACTTATAGATCATTCCGTCCTTCCACATCGTATCGTATGCAGCCTTTAGATCTACAAAAGCGGCAGCAGTCTTGAGTTTCTGTTGAAAGCCTGACTCAATGTACGTTGTTAGGGATAGAACCTGGTCAGCGCAGCTGCGGCCCGATCGGAACCCTACTTGTTCTACAGGGATTATATTATTAATGGTGGGTTCAATTCTATTGTAAATACGCCTCTCAAGTAGTTTATATACTACACTTAGTAGTGATATTGGACGGTAACTTTCAGGTTGTTCTTTTGGCTTGCCTGGTTTAAGAAGAGCGAGTATTTTAGATCTTTTTAGATCCGTAGGGATGTGGCCTGTGAGCATGATGTTGGAATAGAATAGTGTCAGCCACTTTCGAAAGTTCTTCCCACTATTTATGAAAAGTTCAGGAAATAAACCATCAGCTCCTGCTGCTTTACCAGGTTTAATTTGCGTTATTGCATAATAAATTTCCTTTTTTTTAAAAAGGTCCTGAGAAATCCATGGATCCATTCAGTCTGTTCTAAATGAAAACGTATCTACTAAAGATGACAGTGTAGAAGTTAAACAAACAATGATAGACTGTTGTTCACAACAAAAATGGAAAACAAAGCTCTTAAAGAAGAAGTAAACATACTGAAGGCTGAAAGGAATAAAGATCATGGAGATTTAAAGCGCTTAGTCAATAGAAACAAGAGAAGCAATGTTGTTGTTTGTTTTCCGTGAAAGCTTAAACGAAAATGTCAGCAACATTGGTATTGCGCTATTGGGCATTCCAAATATCGTAATAAAACAAGTCAGACAATTATACGAAACAGACAATAATGTATGCGCTGTGTCAAAATTCCAGTCGTC
>JAEKOY010000413.1:0-25000 GCA_021234595.1 Delia radicum
TTATTCAAAAGCTTGCCGTACATAAATGGATAACAAAGACAAGATGAAACAAACCAATATTTTTAAAAGTTCTACGTTTTTGAATTCTGTTTCCAGGTTCATCTCAAAATTCCGCTTCCAGGTTAATCTCAAAATTTTGCGTAGTCATTTGTTAAAGTGTTTATAAATCCAGATTAATCCACCAAGTCACCGCCATCTTCGCCGGTTTGGTGTGATCAGATACGCATAATTAAAACTGAAAAACAAATTCAGGTATATATTTAAAAAAAAATGTATGTACATTTTTACTGAAAAGGCTTTGATCTGGTATCAGATCTGGACAAAGGGACTATGAAATCTTTTCTGATATGAACAGATCTGATATCAGATATGATCCAATATGAACAGATCTGCTCATATCTGGGACCGAAAGTTATCCAATATCCCAGATCCCTTCAAATACAAACCGATCTGGTACTAGATCTGATCTGATATGATCAGATGTTATTATATTCAATCATATCTAATCAGATATAATAATATCTAGTTAGATCTTATCAGATCAGATCTTTTTTACACGGGATGTTATAATTTTTTTGTACTTTGTGTTGAAATCAATTTACTAAATCGTGTTCGTATTATTTACAAAATTTGTTAATTTATTAAATTCGTTGTGTACGAAAAATTTTGAAAATTTTGCCGAAGAGTTGCACCGCACGATATCAACAATATATATTTACAAATATATATATTAGGATCTCATATTTCAAAAAACTTTTTCAAATTGTGTGGAATTTATACATGGCGATTTGATGGCCATTTATAGCGAAGATCATTATTATAATCAGCAGTCCTTGTAATTCCTGAATACAAATGGTTTGACTATATAACGAAGTGTTTTTTTTTTAACGACCACGAAATGTTAATATTGTAATTCTAAGAATCTTTGAATCCAAATCTGTGGTAAAATTCTTAAACGTGACGTGTTGTGGACTTTTAGCAAAACATTTAACATTTTTAGCGACTTTGGGTGAGGTATCTGGTTCGCCAAATTGAATTTTAAAATTCTAAATACATAATCGAATTTACTTTTCTTATATATTGCTGAAAACTAATTTTGGGCCAAATCTATACACTTGTGAAAAGTTTAACCGGGCATATTGTGTTCACCCTTAAACTTCTTGGTGCAATATTTCAGCTAAATAACTCACAGGAAAAGACTTTTGCACAAAAATGCAAGTTGTGGTAAATAATAAGCCTAAAAATAGATTTTCGAAAATTTTTAGATCATTACATTATTTATTTAAAATAATGATAAAAGTAATTACTTATGGGTGTGACGCATTGTTTTTTGTATTGAAATAATGAGATAATTAACTAGTTTTTAGTAAGTAATTATTAATTGCATAAAAGCAACAAATTATGATTTGTCATTACTGTTTCTACACTGGGTTGATAGATAAAAACATAAATGACTTGCTTGCACAAAATGTCATTACTTTCTAGCTTGAATTAAAGAATTACTGAGTCTAAAAATAGATTTTTAAAAAAATTTCAAATCGTTACCATAAAGAAAATAATGATTAAAGTAAGTGTTTATGGGTTACACATAATTTTTTATATTGAAAAAAAAAAAAAATGCTAATACCAGGTCATTATTATTCGTATTAAAGTAACGTACAGAGTTAGCTGGTGTCATTGCAGGTAGTTTAAAATGATATGGCGTTACCATTTCTACACAGAGATGTGATACAATCTATACATATATAATTAATTTTCTGTTTGTTTGTTCGCTATACAAATTTTTATTTTTGAATGGATTTCTCTGACCCTCATACTCCAGGGAAGGTCGACATATATTTTTTTCCTGGTCACTCTACTTTTACACCCATTGTAAAAAAAATATATTTGTTGTTTATTACTAAAATTTTGATTTTCCAACGGTTTTCGCTCAACTAGATACACATTAGGTTGTTCCGAATATGCTATGGAACTAAGGATCCACTTCAAAAATGTTTGACTTATTTTACCCTTACTAGGCTCTTTAATACGCATCGGTTGAGTGGCATTCCGAATTTTTTTATATTCAGGACACCCTAGTACAGATGGTCCTTATACCTCTGCCGAGGTCAGTATACCCTTTTCATTGGCCACGCCTACTTTTACGCTCACTTTTTTTAATTTTTGGTTGCATTATTTCATTTAAAACATAAACTTTGGATAAAACATATTTTTCACCACAACTGGCTCAAAACTGGTACACGTGATCCTCATACCTCAGGCAAAATCACTACATAATTCTCATAGACCACTCCTACTCCCCATTCTTGTGTGATCTTTTTATTTTTTGTTGGATGTTCTCTAACAATTATTTATTTTTTTACGGATTTGGTTTACATTTGCTGCACATGATTTCCATATCCTAGGCAAGGTCGCCATATATTTTTTTAGTACCACACCCATTTTTACGCCCACTATTTTTACCATGGCCTTGAAAATCATTAGCTTTTATATTTGCTAACAAATATTACTTTTGTCTGAACAACTTAAAACAGCGATTTGGCATACGGTGGTGTTTCCGTCTCAAGCTAAATCTAGTTTATTGCTCTTTTTAACTTTTCATTAATATTATTTTTTGTCGAAATGATAAATTAAGATGCAAACGATGATATATATCACAAATTCGATGATATTTGACAGAAATAAAAAAAAATTTATTGTTTAATTATGCATTAAAATTCCTTGAAATTTACCCGGTACCGGTTTTCTAGGACTTTGGCATTATTAAAGTTTTTTTTCTGTGGTTTTGAATTCAAAGTATTAACTGGACGTTAAATGATATTATTTAATTAAAACAATCATGATTTTTTGTATAACAATTAAAATACCCTGTTAAAAATCGATATATATTGATCCACATGCATCCATACATGATTCATATGTAAAATATGATAAATGATTCATACATGTTCGTATGAGGAATCATATATGTTCAAGTGTGTGCATTAACGAAAATTGAGGAAATATTTACATGTATAATCATACATGTCCATACATTTACACACTTATTCATATGTGTACATTAACGAAAATTGACTTAATATTTACATCTATGATCACATATAACCTCGATATATATGAATCCTTTATGGTGGCATATGGTGGCAAATTTTAAGCTCAATGCAAAATAAAATTAATTTTCAATTACTGCGTATGCACCAACGCATGGGTACTACTTAAAGGCTATGACTGCTTCAGCGAGCCCTTAAAATAGGCTTTCCGAAAATATAAATATTTACTAATCAACTTTTTTTGCGTTAGTTATATAATTTTCAAGAGAACTATATATTTAAGTCATCAAGAATTTTCTTTGTCTACTCTTTACACAAATTTTGCACAAATTTGACAGAAAATTCTCATAATCATTTGAAAGTGATAAACAGTCAGATAACACGGCATGGCATAAAATAACTTAATAAAGATCTGACCATTAATTATATATACTATATCGGATATGCTGATACACCATTAGTATGGTAGAAGGGGGAGGTTTCACCACTGGGCACATATGCCACCCCCGATTTTCGTTGTATTTAAAAGAGTTAATATTATGTTTTTTACCATAATTTGTGCAGTTATTGATCATCTTTCATGTCTTCAAATTTTAAGCTTGTACTTCACACCTGACTGAGGGTGGTCATGTTTATGTGTTTTTTAGGTTCAAAAAAAAAAAAAAAAATATAGTTAGTATATTTGGAATAACTTCTTCATTTTGTGTATTAAAAAAAATACCCTTCAAGGTGTAGAAGAATATTAACACGTTTTTTTAGAATTTATTTTTAAGAAGTGTTAAAAAAATATAAAATTATATAAAAGGCTGATTATGGGGCACATACGCCTGAACACTAGGTGGGGTAGTTTCGTCAGCATCAATTGGTAGTACTTTAAAAGACGTATATGTTATATTAATTCGTTATATGGATATACTAGTATGTGTATCACGGGTCATACGTAGTTGTCGTTCAAAAAATTCGAAGAAAAGTTTTTTTTTGCTGAAATTACAGCTATTGGTATAAATTTTTATGATTATTTAATATAAAATATAGGGTTTCCACCAGAACCGTTATATATATAGCTGACAAATGTGCAACATAATCTTGTCAAATTTGCAGCATATGTGGGGTAGTTTAGGCAATTTGAATAACTCAGGAAATCTTTAAAAAAGAAATATAAGAAATAAAGTTTATTTTTGTTTTAAACATAAAAATTAAATTTACGATGTGTAAAATTTTATATAAAAAGATTTTTTCTTAAAAAAATGTTTGTTGAGTAACGACACCGCTTTAAAAAAAAAAATGGCGAATGCTCCCCATTGAATTTTTTAATCAATGATACAGATTTAGAGAAAAATGTCTTTAAAGTTTGGCGGTTTTGCATTTAGTTTTTTGCATTTAAAACTTTTCGACAGAAATTAATCTGCTTTTGTTTTGACGAAATTAAATAATAAGGCCAATGTTTAAAATCATGGCCCATAACAAAACTTTATATTTAATCCACTGCTTCACGTTTTATGTAGGTTTTTACCGTTTTTTACAGTTTTAGCGAGTATGAACGCTTAATGAACAATTGACCTGAATAAGGCTAATTTTTTAAAAAGAGGCAATCAATATAAGTATTTTGAAAAAAAAAAAAATTATATATATTTGCATATGGCATAGCTTTCCAAGTTGGCGCTACGAAATAACCCCCAATGAAATAACACCCAAACGACAAAATGAAATAACCCCCAATGAAATAAATCCCCAAAAAAATGAAATAAGTCCCAACAAAAAAAAAAAAATGAAATAATAACCAAAATAAATGAAATATTCCCCAAAGGTGAAAATGAAATAACACCCAAAATTTGGGGGTTGATTCGTAATGAAATAACTCCCAAAGGAAGAAATGAAATAACCCCCAATGAAATAAGCTCCAAAGAAATGAAATATGTCCCAAATTTTTTTTATTTTTTGATTTCATATTTTTGATTCTTTTGTTACACTGTTCAGTTTTTCTGCGTGGCGGCCTGCGGCCGATCTTAGGGGTTTTCTCCTCCATAGGACGCGGCAGGTGGCTTCGCTGAATACAGTTTTCCTGCGCGCGTCTCATTATCTTCCCTAGTGTGACGCGCGCAGGGAAACTTTATTCAGCGAAGCCACCTGCCGCGTCCCATGGAGGAGAAAACCCCTAAGAGCGGCCGCAGGCCGCCACGCAGAAAAACTAACAAATATTAAAAAAATTTTACTTTTAGCAAAATGAAATATCCCCCAAAAAATATGAAATAACCCCCAAAATAATTGCATATGAAATAATCTCCAAAGAATTTAAATTTTGGGCTTTATTTCATTGGGGGTTGCTTCATAATGAAATAATCTCCAAACCGTAAGATGAAATAGTCCCCAAAAAATGAAAAAACCCCCAAACAATTTTACACAATTTTTTTTGGGAGTTATTTCATTTTTGGCCGTTGGGGGTTATTTCATTGGGGGTTATTTCGTAGCGCCTTCCAAGTTGACCCCAGAGTTATACTTTTAGTATAATATGTAAGCAATAAATCTTAATGCTAAAATTAAAGCAAAAAGTTTTCATTTGGAAAGTTATCGTAATATAATAATGACTATTAAATAATTGAGCTCTAGATCACGTTCGTATTTATAAAATATGCTTTATTATTTTATATATCTCCAATATTTCGTCATTCTTTGAATGACATCTTCAGGGAATCTAAAATTGATGTATAAGACTAAGACTGAACTGTATTGCTGCTTTTTAAATGTGTTTTATTAGACACATTTTCAAAATTCATTTCATTTACGCTATTTGAAACGTTTGAATTACCAACGCTATACCAACGGTGGCAAGTTCGCTAAAACCAACGGTTGCCACTGTTATCAATCGAGTGACAGGACAATACTGACAAGATTGTTAATCCCACATTCTGCCAACGCATAACCGGCCGTCGCTGACGCATTGCCAACACTGTGTCGTTTGTATTTTTCTGACTGGGCATTTTTCTCGAAATCTGTACCATTGATCAAAAAATTATGTACACCATTGAAATCAGTATGTCCGAAATATATATAATTTATGGTCAGATCTTTATTAATTTTTAAAACGCAACATTTTGTCCTCATGTGTTATTTACTACAACTTTAAAATCAAAATAAAAAATGTTTTACTTTTTTTAAAAACTTGTGGAAAGAAAACGGCAAAAGATTTTTTAATTCTGTTCTTCGTATTTGGTTGGAGACAATTAATTTGTCAATAAGTGGGCTGTTTGGTTCACAGCTTTCCGGAATTCACGGTTACGTGAATGCAAAACGGTGAATTGGTTAGTACACACAGAGACTAAATATATCGGAATTCCATTTTAATCAAAAAAATGTAATCATTATTCAATAATTTTAATTGTAAGTACTTAAAATTCATCATCAGAATAATTAAACTGTAAACAGAAAATATATAAAATTAACCAAAACACAGTCACATCATTCAAAATATTGGTTTTCCTAATCAATATTGAGAAACTATTATCCTATACATTACCTTTAATACCAACAACCAACCACTTTTCGGACATTTTATACCTTGAATAAAATATTTGCAGTTAAAATCAAATATTAGTTTCGCTAGCAAAAAAAAAAAAATCACTCTATTTAAAATATAAGTTTTTGTTACCTTTTCAGGAATGTGTTGATAGATCTATTTCGGGAATTTTCTAGGTTCCCATCATCAGAACACGTTTTGAAAGCGGTAACAATCCCATGTCAAACATCAAACATACATATGAACTAGTTTACTCACTACATGAGAACTAATATTATACATATGGTTTGAAGTTAAAGATTATAACCATTGATCAAAAAATAAAATGAAAACTTGTTTGATGTGCAAGATCCACCTCTGGTGGATATTCAATACACGTTTTTTTTTTTTGTTTCTCTCTCCTTTCTATATTTTGTAAACAAAACAGGGGAAGTAAACTTGGCGGTACTCTGCCTTTTATACAAGTTTGTTATAATTTTTATTAAAAATAAAAATTATGTTTTTTTCGACCTTTAATTGTGCAATGAAAATGAAAATTATTCAAGTTCGAGGCCATACTCTATATTTCTTCATTAGGATATTGTCCTAACAAATAATCTATAGAGTTTTTGTTTTCAAATTTATTATTTGACCCTTTCAGGAATGTGTTGATAGATCTATTTCGGGAATTTTCTAGGTTCCCATCATCAGAACACGTTTTGAAAGCGGTAACAATCCCATGTCAAGCATCAAACATACATATGAACTAGTTTACTCACTACATGAGAACTAATATTATACATATGGTTTGAAGTTAAAGATTATAACCATTGATCAAAAAATAAAATGAAAACTTGTTTGATGTGCAAGATCCACCTCTGGTGGATATTCAATACACGTTTTTTTTTTGTTTCTCTCTCCTTTCTATATTTTGTAAACAAAACAGGGGAAGTAAACTTGGCGGTACTCTGCCTTTTATACAAGTTTGTTATAATTTTTATTAAAAATAAAAATTATGTTTTTTTCGACCTTTAATTGTGCAATGAAAATGAAAATTATTCAAGTTCGAGGCCATACTCTATATTTCTTCATTAGGATATTGTCCTAACAAATAATCTATAGAGTTTTTGTTTTCAAATTTATTATTTGACCCTTTCAGGAATGTGTTGATAGATCTATTTCGGGAATTTTCTAGGTTCCCATCATCAGAACACGTTTTGAAAGCGGGTAACAATCCCATGTCAAACATCAAACATACATATGAACTAGTTTACTCACTACATGAGAACTAATATTATACATATGGTTTGAAGTTAAAGATTATAACCATTGATCAAAAAATAAAAAACTCTATAGATTATTTGTTAGGACAATATCCTAATGAAGAAATATAGAGTATGGCCTCGAACTTGAATAATTTTCATTTTCATTGCACAATTAAAGGTCGAAAAAAACATAATTTTTATTTTTAATAAAAATTATAACAAACTTTTTGTTACCAATTTTAAAATAATATAAAGTTTTTAGATAGTTTTGGTAACTCTAATAAAATATTAAGATTAGCAAACCCAATTTCATTTGTACATACAAATCTATTTTTAGACATTCATATTTAAACTTGAAAGAAAAAAAATGTTCGAGGTAGAAATTCGAAAATACAAATTCAAATTGGGTTTGGGCTAGAGGTGAAGTAATTGCCTGACAAGCAGGAGGTCACCGCTTCGAGCCCAGTTCGCGCCATAAGAATTTTTTATTAATAAAATAATTTTAAAATAATATAACATTTTTTTATAGTTTTTTTTAACTCTAATAAAATATTGAGATTAACAACCGAATTTCTGTTGTACATACAAATCTATTATTAGACAAATATTCAAATTTGAAACTAGAACTTATTCAAGGTTGAACTTTAAAAAAGGCATATTTATTTAAATTGGGTTTAGTCTAGAGGTTAAGTACTTGCCTGACAAACGGAAGATCGCCGGTTCGAGCCCAGTTCGAGGCATAACATTGTATTTATAGAATATTATAGTCCATAAACACAAAATATTCAATTGTTACAAGTATTTGTTGTTATAAGTATCAAAATTTAATAATAGTGATAGTACGTTTAACCACAAAAATTCGGTTGTAAAAAAATTCGGTTGCAACTACAAAACTGTGTTCTGTGTGTATCCTCCCATGCTCAATCATAGAGAAAAAAAATTATTTATCAAAATGGCGGCCGTTTGAAAATTAAAAATCGAGTCTACACTGATAATAATCCATGCGTAAAAATACAAATAAATGTCAAAATAACCAAAAATTTTGTAAAATAAATGAAAATTTTTTTTATTTTACAAAAGATTTTGTTGTTTTGACATTTTTTTTGTATTTTTAGCATGGATTATTATGAGTGTAGTGTAAAAAACAAATACTAAAAAATTATTTGACCAGAGTATTGAGCGTTAATTCTGCGTCGATTAAGCCCTATACCATCAAAATTGGGTCAGTAGAAATTTAGAAACCTGCTTACCAGTTTGGTAAGCAGGGTACCAGTTACCCTGCTCACTGGCACACAGTGAATGCCTCATTTAGGCAAAAACATCGCTTCACAAAAATGAATGTATCTCCAAAACTATTTCGAGTTTCAAAAAATCCTTTAAGGATAATATTTTTGAATATCTACGCAAAATCGAAAAATGTTTTGTACCAAACCAATATATTCACAATATATAGAAAATGCAATACACCGTGTGAGTGGAAGCGGTCGGTGTGTCGTTGACCCCGGACTAGGGTGCGTCTTGAGTGGGGCAAAGGGATGTGGGATGTCTCGGCGCTCCTGAGCTTGCGTAATAAAAGTAAAATCGGTATATTTTTAAAGTCTTAAGGTATTAAACAAAAACTTTTTTCTTATATGTGTTATTCAAAAAGAATTTGAGTCCCGTGCAAGACCGGGTACAAATAGCTAGTGCACAGTAAAGTTGGATTTTATATTCACAATACATCAAGCTTTAGGTTTATTGAACTCTTGCTTGAAATTAGCTTGTTTCTCTTAAATTACTGGATTTTTAGTAATTTCTTCTTCGGTAAATATCTGGGATTTCATATTAAAATTTAGAAAATGGCAACCCTTATTATTTATTTACAAACAGGCACCTTAATTCATTTAGAGGGAAATTAAAACAAAGAATTTGTTGGGCGTTTAGTTGGTTGTAATTTAAAAATTGTTATTGATGTTTCCATCACAAACAACACGCACTGTTGGGAGTCCAGCAAAACTTTCCAGCAAACAGAGTCTTTAGTATTTTTTCTAATCTATTAATTTTAACTAAAACATTTGTATGATCCATAGTCCTTAAGATATAGCACTGATTATTTTTATTTGAGTGGCTTGGTAATTTCCAGTTGACCAACCCACACGACAGAATTTAACGTTTTTACCAAAGTTTCTAATGTAGGAATGAGTGTGTAATGTAAAATAAGCTCACGAGTGGGTTGGTTTTTAAACATATTTTGAATTTTTTTTTATTTTTTTTTTATTTGTTTTTTAAAGCGTTAAATAGGTGCGTTTGACAATTTAATAGGAAATCAATTTCATTTAAATTGTTTTTTGTGTAATGTTAGACATTAATCTGGGTGCTGAAAAAACAGATAATGTAACAAGAAAACCAGCAACGATACAAACAAGCCATAATAATAGTCAAACAATTGCACGCAATTTAAATTTTATAATAGTTCATGACGTTAAATTCAATAAATGTTTAAAACAGTTGTGACTTAAAGGTATTAGAAAATGTTTCCAAAGCTTTAACTAATGGTTTAATGCGAAGTAATTTTAAATATTTGCCATTCCACGAGAGATCGTCCATAATCTGATCTTAGGTCTTCTGGTTTAAATTATATTTTGCCCGCAGTAAGTTTACGGAGCCACTTAAAGATTGACGTTTTTTACATTTGATATCTCATACTAAAGAACATTTTATCAAGTTTTCAAAAAAAAAAAATTGCAACTTTTTCATTCTCGCTATAAAAGTCCTTGTTAGGTTTTGGACACTTATTCTTGCATCTTATACTGATCATTTAACTTTAACGAACTGTTCTTTTTGTTCACATTTTCTTCTTGAAAATTTTCCACCTTTGGGGTTAACATTTTTTGCATATATTGTTGCACAGGACGCCGAGGTGTGTTCACCACTTTCAGGCATTTCGCCTTTAACATACATAAACCATTCTCATGTTTTACGAGGGCGGATCAATAAGTCCGTGACTTTTTGAATGAAACACAGTTTTTTTTGCAAAAAAAAATTATTTCTCCTTTTAGCTCAATACACTTAGTCCAACGTTTCTCCAATTTTTGTATCCCTTCCAAAAAATAGGATTTTTCGAGGTCCATAAAATAGGCATTTGTTTGATCAACAATTTCATCGTTTTAGCTAAATCTCTTTCCACCGAGCCAGTTCTTTAGGTTTGGAAATACGAAATAGTCACTGGGGGCTAAATCCGGATAATATGGCGGATGAGGTACCAATTCGTAGCTCAATTCATGGAATTTTGACATTGAAACTGCACACGTGTGCACCCGTGCATTATCTTGATGAAAAAGAACTTTTTTCTATGCCATATGGGGTCGTATTTTTTTATATTTTTATAAGTTGGCACAATATTCGCCGTTTATTGTTTTACCTTTTAAAGGTAATCGATGTGGATTATCAAGCGTGCATCCCAAAAAACTGTTGCCATCACCTTATTGGCCGACAAACTTACCTTGGCCTTGTTCGGGGCCGGTTCACCCGGAGAAACATATTGGTTAGACTCAGGCACGTAGCTAGGAATTTGTTTCGGGGGGGGCTTTTCGATTTTTTATTTTGATTATATATTTTTTTTTGCACACTAGAGTAACAGCTTTTTTTTTTTTTTTTTTTTTTGTTTGCTAAATTTTTACCTACACGTAATGGGCAATCATGTGTTAATAATAGAAATCGCTTTCTCAGGTCATTTTGCAACAAAAACCTCCCGCATAAAGTGCATTTCCTTAAAATGCATTTTTTAATTTTTTACTTATTGTGTTCATTATTTTGCGAATTTTGATGTCTATATCGCGAAACAACGCTTTAATGTGTTTGATCACAATCCACGAAACACGTCAAATTTGAAAACGTTTGTGTACTTTAAGTTGGATATGCATCGTTATTGTCTAATTACGTTAAGTTTTTAGCTAAATATTAATTTTTAGTTTAATTAAATAAAAAAAGGATTATGCGGAAAACTTTTTGAAAACCGCGAAAAATAAAATTGCTTTACTTTATATTTTTATGTGCTAAAATACGTCTAGGCTAGCTAAAACTTGATAAATGTAAAAAATAGTAAAAAAGTTTCAACTTCTAATAACCCGATTAAAATTAATATGATGCTTTATATAATTATACGAAATTTAATATGAGTCTTAATACAGTTTTATCCGAGAAATGGGCATAATAGTTAAATAACATCCGAATAATGACGCGATACAATTTAATACGATTTTATATGGTTAAGAAATATGGTAAGAAATCAATTCAAAAGACAAAAATTGGGGTAAATTTTGTGTATACAATTATACACAAAATGATACAATTAATTGTACTATTGTATTGTTGTAATACATATTTACATCCAAAATATGATTGACAAATTTTCTAGTGTGACTCTGCATGGGGTAATATACAATTTTATTTAAAATAAAATTGTGTTTTTTTAAATACGATATAATATCAAAATATATATTATTTTGCAATGTCTAGGTATATAAATATAACGTAATTATTAATTGGATTAGTTTTAGCGTATTCTAAATGCAATATACAATTATACGCAACTATATATGACATCATATTAATTTTTTACTACGAAATTAATTGTATATTTATATAGTTATGTCCGTTTTAACTCTGGAAATTAAAGATTTATAACCGTCCAAAAAACAAATTAAAAGGCAAATATCCTATATAAATTGTCTGACACTTACAAGGAAGCTTTTCATTTAAATTTTCCCTTTAAAGTTTCCCTTTAAAATTAATGAAATTCGGATAGGTGATAAAGCAGAAAAAATATATGAAAAACGTATTTGTTTTTAAAATTGTTATAGCACAAAGACTGGTTTAGCTGCTTGATTTTAAAATGTCGCATTTCAAGGAGCGCCGATAGAAATTTGTTTACATTTAGTCTAAAAAAAAAATGAGAAAATTTGAGTCACATTGAACCACGTTAACACATTATGCATATCGATCAATGTTTGAGGCTTAAATTTGTTTCAAAAAATTAAAAAAATATATAAGATATCGTAATATATATCGTAAAAAAAAATACTGAAAACTATGTTACCAGATGCGTGCGTACCAAACCAAATTTAAATAAAAAGATTGCACTGTAAGTAAAGTAGCGACTTTTACGGCACAAGTAAACTTAATTTTGAGTCTTGTGGTATCTCCATTTTAAAAGATTATGTCAAAATACACAGAAAAAATCATTGTCAAAAAAATTTAATTAAACTTTTGTCCGATTTCAAACTTACTTTCAATTAACTGTTTAATTGAAAATGAATTTGGTATAAAAAAATTTTCAGTTTTTATAACGTATAATAACAACATTGAAACATATGCAAAAATTTTAAAAAGTCGCCAAAATTAAAAAAAAAATCGTTTGAAGTTGAAAATACGCGTTTCTTTAATTTTGGTGATTTTTTTCGAATTTTGGAGTTTATTTTGAGAGTTTTTTAAATTTACGCAATTTTGAAGATTGTTTTTTTAAATTTTGGCAATTTTTTTTTCAAATGGTCTCGATTTTTTTATATTTTGGCGATTTTTTTTATAATTTTGGTGTTTTTTTTTTTTTAAATTTTGTAATTTTTTCCCAATAGTAAACAATATTCAATTAAATTTTTAATAGTTGTGAATAAAACTATATGTAATTGAAAATAATATTAATTAAATAGATACAAATTATTTTAGTTGTTACTACAATTGCATCAACACGACCGAATTCAGTTTAACTTTTCTGAATCAACAAATATTTTAATTAAAACTCAATTTTAGTTTTTTCTGTGTAGACATATTTAATTTTTAGTTTGCATAGTCTCAAACAATTTTTTGATTATATTTTAAGTCAAAGACTTCGAAATCTCTTATGAAATGATTTTATTTATTGCCTTTTGTCGAAAATCAACTCTAACATGATAGCCGCCCATTTGCAGGCGATGTTTTCTAACGAAATTTTAAGATTCGAATCATATAAAACTATTTCCTATTTGATATAAGTCAAAAATAAATATTTTCATATTAAATTTATCAATAACATTGTTACTTTCTAACGAATTGTATTAAGTTTTAAAAATTGTCAAATCATTTCGGGGGGGGGGGGGCTCTAGCCCCCAAGCCCCCCCGCCTAGCTACGTGCCTGGTTAGACTGCTGCTTGGTCTCCGGAGTGTTGTAATGGATCCATGTTTAATCCACAGTAACAAAACGCCGCAAAAACTCATTCGACTTGCGGTTAAACAACTCCAAACAATACTTTGAAGTTGTCACACGATTACATTTAAGGTCAATTGAGAGCAAACGAGGCTCCCATCTTGCAGACAGCTTTCATAAACCCATATGAAATGCCAATGGCATCAACAATCTTACACACTTTTACTCTTCGAACAGCCAACACCATATCGTGGATTTTTCGACATTTTCGGCTGTATTGACCTCAATTGGCTGTCCACAACGTTCAGCGTCATTTGTACTTGTGCGACCACAAAGAAAGTCAGTAAACAACTTTTTTACCATTGAAACTGATGATGCAGAGTCCCCATAGTATTTATCAAGATTTTCCTTGGTTTGACTTTTTCGCAAAAAATAATATTTAAATGCCGGAAGTTGCTCAAAATTTGACAGTAGTCATTAACAGGGGCTTGATGGGAGCAGTGTTGCATTTCCTATAACTACGAGGGAAGTTCGAAAAGTCACGAATTTATTGATCCGCCCTCGTACCAATTAAGACCAAATTTCACCAGGAAAGTAATAAGGTGAACTGATTGGGGGGCAGTGGTGTACCTTGAAACGAGTGTACCTTAAAACGATACATTTTTTGAGTATATTTTGCACATTTTGAAAAAATTATATTCCAGATAGTGTTTTGTTGTTTAGACTTTCGCTCATTTTTACAATAGATCTAGGTCTATTAGTTAAAAAGATGGAAAGAAAAATGGGGTGGTGTACCTGAAAACACCAAAAGTAAAATTTCCGAAAAAGTTAATTAAAATTGTGTAAAAGCAATATTTTTATTTAGAACTAAAAAAAATATTAAAAAATAAAATTTTATTAAAGCCTGGGATTCAAAATTGGCACACTTATTTAGTGTATAAGAGTAACAGTTTAAATTTTTTCAGAACACTATCATAAGTGTACATTGAAACGATTTGCGAGTGTACCTTGAAACAAATATTTGTTTGTCAAATATTTATTTCAATGCTCGTTCACTGTAATAATTTACCATTTTTACCAAATAAGCTGTAAACGTAAGAAGGTTCCATAAAAATTGTTTTTATAGGATTTTCAATATATAAAGGGTGATTTTTTTAGCAACTTTCTTTTCGACATCACTGTTTTTGGCAGCTCAGCTTTTTTCATGTAACATGTTACTGTTAAACATGTGCAGTTTGGTCTATAATTTAACCATGAACCGACTTACACACGAACAGCGCTTGCAGATTATTGAATTTTATTATAAAAAAATCCATAATAAAAGTGCATCGTGCTCTTCTTCCAGTTTATGGTCAGTTTGGGCGACCTTTTGAGGCGGCTATTCGGAATCTTGTGACTAAATTCACACCAAATTTACATTATTTAAACCTTTACACTATTTTTTGTGGGGCTATGTTAAGGATCATGTCTATATGGACAAGCCCGCAACGTTGGACGCACTGGAAGCCAATATTGAAGAATTTATTCTTGAGATACCGGCCGATATGTTGGAGAGAGTATGCCAAAATTGGACCCAGCGTATGAACCATTTGAGGCGCAGCCGAGGTCAACATTTATATGAAATCATCTTTAAACATTATATTATATAGATCGTTATATCGACTCAAATTAAGATTTCATACATTTCTCTAAATTTTATGTGTTTTTTTTTTTAAATCAAATCCGAAAGCTCTTAAAGAATCACCCTTTTTTACCTTTATTAAGGACCTAATTTTAGTAATATAATAAGACTAAAATTTCCGCGTCAATAAAATATATTGAAAAATAGGCGTTTAGTCCCGAAACATTAACTTTAGTCTTATAAATTGGAAGTTCCATTGACTTTTTCGGAGGGAAAGTTTCTTAAAATGTCCTTTATACCTTGTATCATTAAAGGAGGGCATGTAACAAAGTCATTTTAAGCGTAATGTAAAAAAATTTATAATAATGGTGAAGGGAGTAGAAGACTCGAGCCGACCAATTATAGCACACTTATTTGTTTGTTACTGACCTTTTGTCTATTGATTCTCAACTATAGTATAATTAAATTTAATAAAAACTTATAACCATGGTCTAAACAGCATATTTTCACTATAAAAATTAGCGTGACAATGTACACTCTCATTTTTTCCAGGTGTACCTTAAAACAAAATTTTAAAAATGTGAAAATTTTGCAATTTTTTTTTTTCAAATTTAAAATTTCTTGGACATTAAAGTATGCTTATAGACAAATTATCTCACATTAAACTTGGCTTTTATGTGTCTTATCTGCAGAGATATAGCGTTTCATATATCAATCGTTTCATGGCACACCACATTCCCCTACAATATAGGATGAATATTCGGTATTTTATTCTTTATGTTGTGGTGTAATGGTTAGCGCGTTGGACTTTTACACAGAAGGTCCTGGGTTCGATCCCCGGTGCCGGCAACATCAAAAATAATATGTATGAGTTTTTTTTTATCCCTCATACGTATCGCAATGTCCACCTTCGGTGTTCCCATAGCAATTAACCCCACCGAAGTAAAATAATGAATCAGGGCTATGAACCAAAAAGCTTCAATAAATTCGCCAACTCTCCATCAGGTGGTGAGCAACAACTGTTCTAAGACTTATCATCTCGCGCAATTACAGTGTTGCCATATCTGAAGCCCTTCATCTTTCCCCACCTTTCATCTCTATACTATCCCTTTCCAAAGAAAGCAACACACTAAATATATAGGAAGTATTTCCTGAGTGTTGCCTCTCTTTTTAAAAATAAATAATATACATTTTTGTTCTCAAATTTATTTTAAATGGTCATTAACATCACATTTATGACAAAACAAAAATAAATCTGAACTTCACAGTTGGAAACAAAATATTTTTGTGTAGACTGTGTAGTTGATGAAGTAAATTTGCTAAAATTGAGCAATATTTCGTTGGCAAACCTTTTTTTTTCTATTTATTTTCTAGTTTAAATTTGCAACATTAATGTTTGAAAAGATTTTAGTTTATAGATACACTGCGCTGTTTGCACTTCCAAGTGTCATCATTTTTGCTTTTCTTAAAACATTAACAATGGTCATACATTTTAATATGATAAATTAAGCGAATAAAATGCAAAAACTTGCTTTTTTGTTAGCTTCAAGTATTTTTAAGAAGTCTTGGCATTCCAATACAGATTTAGGGAATTAATTTTTTCCCAGGGGTTTCGCTCTTATTCCTACAAATTAGGAATAAGAGCGAAATTTGTTAGAAATTTAACCATTTTATTTTTTTTATTTTTTTCTTTTTTGGATAATATTGATACCACAAATCCCAGAAAAAATATTTTAGAACTGATTACCTCAGTATCTATTCCAGAACAGCTTCTTTTGCCACCGGTTGCTTAGAACAGGTTTCTGGTAGTCAAAATGTAAGGCTTCACTGTCCCACAACCAGTTCTATAACTGATTCTAGAACCAGTTCTAGAGCAACCTGTTCTTGTTTGGAGGTAAAGAAATAGGACAAACTTCACACAAAATGAATCAGCTGTAGAACAGAAATTAGAACCTATTGTAATACAGTATAAGTTGTTCTGCAACTTGTTATTTGGATTTTATTATTTTACTGGGATGTTTTACGAAGAAAGTTTTATATTTTTTAATGTCTGAAGTTCAAAGATTTCAAAAATATTTGAATTTTCATTCTATCTCTTATTAAACTTTCCCAACTTGCGTTTCAATTTGTAAAAAAAAAAAAATATTTGCACCATTTATTTTCTCCAATTTCGAATTAGCGAATTTCTTTTTTCTGAAAATTAAAAGATATGCAAAAAGTGTGTAAGTTCCAACATTCGTAATTTCTTTAATATTCATATATCGGATTACTATCAGCAGATTAATATAAAAAAATTGTTGTTTTCTCTATGGAAAAATTATACAAGCTTTTTCAACAATTCATTAATACAAGATAAATCGCGGGGAAAAAAACTAATTTTATATTTTGGAAATATGCATTTTTTTTCAAATCGAGTGTCCAAATTTGTGAAAATTGCATTAAAAAAAAAAAAATCATTCCGAAATAAAATAGTTGAAGTTTGTACCACTTCAATTCAATTTAAATGTTGTGATCCTGGTTCTAGAACCAGTTATAGAACTGGTTGTGGGACAGTGAAGCCTTACATTTTGACTCCCATAAACCTATTCTAGAACCGGTTCTAAGCAACCGGTGCCAAAAGAAGCTGTTCTGGAATAAATACTGAGGTAACCAGTTCTAAAAAATGTTGCTGGGATTTGTCGTATCAATATTGTCCAAAGAAGAAAACTCCTATAAAAAAATGAATTCCCTAAATCTGTATTGGAATGCCAAGACTTCTTAAAAATACTTGAAGCTAAGAAAAAAAAAACAATTTTTTACATTTTATTCGCTTAATTTATCATATTGAAATGATGAAGAAAACGCATTTCTCATTTTTCAAAAAAAAAAAAAAACTAAATCGAGCAAAAACCGTGGATTTTTTGAAATTTGATTAGTTAAAAACGCAATTTTTTAAGGTTCTCCATGGACTTTCTAATTGCAAAATTGAATTGAAATCGAAAGACCCAAGGTCAAAAAATTACCTTTTTTGACGGTTCTCGGTAAATTAGCCGATATGTTTTCCATCTTTCTAGCTAAATTTCAATACTTTAAAAATGAGGTCTGAAGAGTTGTTAATATATTTTTTATGTATCCATTTCATGATCACTAACCATTTAGTTTTATTTTTGCTATAATCTACCAAAATTCTTACTTACATCTTTCAACTATTCCTAACAAAGATTAATGAATATAAATTATTCTTTTAGAGTTAATTTTCAGCTAAATACTTTAAAGAATTCCAACCGTAAAGTCTTCCGTAATTTATTTTCATCACAAATTAACCTCTTTAGAGTATCTCCACCAGCCCAGGCCATATTTATCAAGAGTGTTAATCACCATGATTTTTTTTGTTTTTTTACATTTGAAAAATCCTTCTCTTAAATCTAGTTAAACACCTGTTGAATACATTTGCAATGTTCTGCAATGCTTAAATATTTTTTCTTTCGACAAATATGCACCCACAAACTGAATTGAACACTTGCACAGCAATCCAGGCAGGCAGCAAAACTAACAAAATAAAATGGCAATTTAAATAATGTTAAAACTTCTGCAAAACTATGGGAAGCATTTAAGATGCAATTTTTTTTCCTCTACTCAAATCTCATTGAATGCAAGTTAACAGAAGAAAAAACCAACATACAACAAAGTTGATCTACATATTTTAACAGCACAAGTGCGCCAAACTAACCACCAAATATAGACAACGCATTTACTATACCAAACTACTTACTTAATACAATGGAAGTCCATACAGTGCACTATGGGTTAGAATTGTAACATTTAGGAAATTATATTCAAATTTAAATCCATATTTTCTGAGTTTAAAACTAAGTCAAGATTTTCGGTGGTAGAGTAGTGTTTATGATATATGAAATCCACGTTGATTTCAATAGTATTTAAGTTCTGAAAATCTAGAAAATTTATGTTTTAGTCAAGAGCTACTACAATATCGCGAAATCCAAAGATGAGTCAAGTGTTTCTGATTCTTTCAGCTCTTTGGTACCTTACGCCGCTACATTTTTTAGAACTGGTTACCTCTGAAACTATTCCAGAACAGCTTCTTTTACAACCAGTTGCATGGAACCTTTTCTAGAACAGGTTACTAGGGGTTAGGTTTCATTGTCCCAGTACCAGTTATATAACTGGTACTAGAGCCGGGTTCAAAGGAATCTGTTCTTGTTTGGAGAACCTATTGCAAATATGACAAACTCCATAGCAAAATAATTGGTCGTAGAATATAAATAAAAACCTACTATAAATAATACAGTATAAGTTGTTCTGCAACCTGTTATTTAGATTTTACCATTTTAATGGATAGTAAAACCATTGCTAAGTCAATATTTTTGAACAAGGAAAGTATCCCGACGCAAACCACCAAACTCCCTGCTCAATCAAATTTCAGGGGGTAACAATGGGTTGTAAATTTGTTTGAAAATTTTTGTGTGAGAATTTTTCAATGCGTTTAGACTCCACTGTGTAGATCTTTAAAAAAACTCTTTTAATTTACACACATTTTTTTGGAACCAACATAAATGTTACGCAATCAAGAGAAAATTGGAGTCAGTTTTGATCCCCTGTGGGATTGGGCAGCAAAAAAATATATTGATGTTGCGCATTGATTATCCCCCTTAAGTCTAGAGTTATGAGTCTATTCAATTGTTGATAATAAAGAAAATATTCGATGTAGTCTAAGGTATATAAGTCCATGGAATTCAGGTATGTTAGGATTTATTTGGCGATCTATGATGCCGTTGTTGGCGAAAACTCTTGTCTTAATCGTGGGTTTTCCAAGGGACTAACGATGCCATATAAACTTTTATCATAATTTTAGATTGCCTATGATATCAAATATCTGTCGTACAGATGAACCAATAGATTTATTGAAGAGTTGTCAAACAAACATAAAGCGACCAACAATCGAAATACCAATCAAACCTGATTAGAAAGGTGAATCGAAAGTTTTGAACAGATTTCTGTTACAGTTGTGTGCGCAAAATCCTGTCTAAGACCCCGGCTGTGCCGAACTGTGTCCAAAGGCAATTTGAGAGTTGGACCACGTATAGCTGAGAGTCACTAGACATGAGTATGGATGCACATTTTCCGGGTTGTTTTGCTATGACTGTCGGAACACTTACCCAATGCTGACAAACCCAGGGCAGTAACACTCGCTATTGAGGAGAGGAGACTGTGCTGTAGATGCTATCATACCAGATGATGTTTATTAAAATGTTTTCATAGCTTTCTTGTATATACGCGGCCTATTTGAGATTGCCCTACATTCGGATTAGATGGACCGCGAGCTGGTTTGTCTTTATCCCCAAGGGATAATTCATCCCATACGAAACCAAACGCTTATGTACCAATAAGTCTATCCACTTTTCTGTTAACGACTTTGGAGAGGATTATTGATGTGCACCTTAGGATGTCTGGTGTGTTATCCGCCTCCCAATATGCTTATAATAATGGTAGCTCAGTGGACTTGGCACTGCACTTACTCATGCAATATATTAATAAATCTCTTGAGAATAAGGAGTACCAACACATTGTCAGCTCTACTGGATGCAGCAGAGTAGATGATGCCATTACCGAGTTTATTGAGAGGTTGGCGTGTCACCGGTATCCAAAGCGACTGTGAGAGCCACCCTGCAAGTGGTGTACTATCACCACTGTGGAATCCGGCGAGACGGATAAATTTGAGCAAGACTGATCTTGCTCTTTTCAGAAAGAAACGTATTGACGGTTTTCGAGATATTGTGAAATTATTTTCACGAAAAATATCGTTTTTTTTCCTCTATTCTAGAAATTTTAAAAATTATCTTAGAATAATGTTTTACTTTTAAATTTTAAAAAATTAAAACCAAAATTTTATTTTTCGATCTTTTTTGTTTAACAAAAAACAAATGATCTTGAACTTGAATAATCTTGCTCACATCACTATTAATTTTCAAATTAGACAAGACTAGTTTCTGAATTTTTTAATGGACAGGCATCACCAGTGATTTGCCATTTTTTTTTAATTGTATTATTATTTGTGTCTTATTATTGTCAGATTGTCATATGATAAATTTTTCAACAACCTGCCGGCTGTGAGAATCAAACCAGCGCTTCTTACATTACAAACGTAGCAATACCAAGTCATGACCGCTTAGCGATCACACCCAGGTATGGCCTCGAATATAATGCAGCTAAATATCAGTTTTCTCTCCTATTAGCTTTTTTTCTGTAAATTATACATATTATTCTTGTATATTATACTCAGAAGTGACAAACACTAACAAAAACACAAATATTCTAGTTTTAGATTTGTGTTTATTTTCTAATCACCTCATTTTTTTAACTACAAACATTAAACTACATAATATTCTTAGTGTATCTAAGGTATCACAAAAATGTCAGGGGAGATTTTGGGTTTGTAAAGTCAGATCACCAAATCTAAGAATTGGGTATAATAAGTAACAGCCAAAGTCCTTAGGGGTAGTACATTTCTAAAAGTTTCGCAATATCAGAAATTATCTAAACACCCTGAAAATAGACTCGGTTATGGTAACCGTACTTATTGCCAATCGAAAGTTTCAGCTGCTGCTACCGATTTTTTCTGTTGTGATAACAATCATTCCAGTGAAATAACAGAAATTTAGAAACGGCAATTTAATTTCTATTGCCTCAGTAGAAATTCGGTGTTAACTTGCAAAAAATTCGATAGTTACAATCAAACCATTATATTGGCTACAAATGCGGTGGCTACTACCGGGTTTGTATTTTCTGCATTCTAATAGAACCAAATACTTTGAGTGGATCGTGGGTTAAAAAATCTTATATAAGATCGAAGGTTTCTAAAAGTATCAAATACTTACAATAGGTTGTCCTCTTTTTAACTGATTTTTAATTTATTTATGCTGACTAAATTCAGTAGATTTTAAGGAAAAATATTTTGATGATTTTGGTGGTGAAGTGATCTCAAGACTTATAAAAGTTCGATGGGGTCTGGATGAATCATAGGTTTTTACATGAACGAAAATCTTAGAGCTACATCATCTTCACTCAGAAAACAGACTTTGTAATATTCGATTAAAGTACTCTAAAGCAAGAACTATTTTTCTATTTCATTTTATATTTCCCTGACCCATAGCAACAGTAATAAGAGACAAAGTTACCATTTGGACAACAAGGGGAGTCTCCAGATGGGTTCTCTCCGATCTGAATAAAGTTTGGATATGTGACAAAGAAGAAAAAAATAAAGGACCCCAATCTCACGTTTTAGGGTTAAAAGGTGGGGCCAAAAGTAATATTTTTGTATGAAAACATGTCTAAAACTAATGAAATTCTCATTTTTTTGAACGCAGCATTGCTGTACTCTAGAAAACAAAAATGTTGATACCAATATTGCCTATGTAGAGGGATAGAGTTGCCATTTATTTAAAATGTAGATTAAAAAGCTCTTCGGAAAGGCGCATTAAATTCGAAAAATTACAAATGTCTACAAATCCTCAGACATCCCATCGATTATATAAGGTAGCGCAAAAATAACCTTCCGATGTTTTTTTTTTTATTATGTATTTATTATGTATACACTTAGGAAATTATGTTGGTAAAGACGACAGCAATTGTAGTCAAAAACAAATGAAATTTCATTTAAAAAGAGGACGACTTACATTTCATTAAATTCAACTAACATTGTCATTTGTTTTTTAATGTTCAAAAAATTACTAACAATTGTAGTAAAAATGAACCACATGGTAGTAAAAAATAAACCAAAAATTTTTTTTTTTATTTTTTTAAATAACAGAAAACAACTGTAAAAAATGAATGTAAAATCATAAAACAGTCATTTGATGTGAGTTGTTTTTTAAAATGAACTACAAGGTTAGTTAAAAATTTTATTTGTTCTACAAATGACTTACATTTACATTAAAAATAATGAAACTGTATTACAACCCAAACAACTACATATTTTTAAAGCAGAAGTTCCCTGAGTGTAGCATTTTCTGATAGGAGGATTACTTTTGCGCCATCTTATATTTAATAGGCATCAATATACATATTTTTTTAGCTTAATCCAACTATAATTCTTTAACAAAAGGCCAGTTTTTATATCCCCTAAAACACATTTTTTTGAATTACAAAATTAATAGAAAATGCTTCGTATACCAGTTAAGGCGTCTTCAAAATCTATTTTATTTGGTACCCTTTTGATCAAAATTTCACTAAAACAATTCGAAATAAGTCGAAAAAGCGTAACAGGGGGTAATTTTTGACCCCTCTTCTTAAATCCCAAACATGAGATTTAGCCGCTAAAAGAAATAAGTGTCCCTTATTTTTTTATTTTTTATCACATATCCAAATTTCATTATGATCGGAGATAACCCATCGGGAGACTCCCCTTGTTAGTGTGTTCCTGGTGTATGTTCATAAACTATGGCTTAACTTGAAAATATGTATTAGGATTAGTGTTTGTGGTGGTGGTGTTGCTTGTGTTGCTGTTGCAAGTTGTTGGTTGCCTGGTCACCATAGCAGCCACTCCAACAACAAAAGAGGACACATTATGTTTGAACGTATGTTAACGCCAATAAAAAAACTGCAGGTGGTCATCACATTAAAGGCAAAAATGCGTTTGTTCATTTTTATTATATATATATTTTTTTTTATTAATTTCTAGTGTTGCCTTTTTTGTCGCACAACTGTGTGCAACACAAAGGACAACTACAGAGAGAAAAAAATCAAACGTTTGCTCCGAATCAACCAACAATGGTGGTCGTGATCGTTGTTATACATGCAAATGGTTTTTTAAATTTTTTTGTGAATTGTTACAGATCTTAAGATTATCTTAAAAGTTATTTTTCTTTAATGTTAATAATTTTTTGTGCAACATGTTCTAGATCTTCGGTATAAAAATGGGTTTAATCGCAAAATCCACCTCAATGAGATATATACTCATTTTTTTTGTGGTACAAAAGACCATGATCATGTGCAATAAGAAGTGGCACAGTTATAGTTTAAAAAGTAGCAGGACTCAGTAGCTTCTGTGACTCTGAAATCTTAAAAAAAAACAACGTCAGAAGTTCCTGTGCCTTTCGTACCTTTAGAAATCATGATTAAATTCAGAGTTTCTGTGTCTTAGGTGCCATTAGACTACAATCAAAAGTATTTCAGTACCTTTGAAAGTACATTTCGAAAGTTTGTCTCTTTGCGAAGACACAACGAAGTCATCTGTTTTTATCTTTGTGATATGTCTGAAACTTTCTTGATATTGAGCCCGTTCGATAAGAACCTTTGGAAATCCAGTATTGTGAGTCTAACAAAAGTCAGTACATACCCAGCAAAAATAGTGAGAAAAAAGGATGAACGATGTGGAATTTATGGTCCGGTATGTATGGTATGGTATGGACAAAA
>JAEKOY010000414.1:0-25000 GCA_021234595.1 Delia radicum
GGAAAATTATGGAAATACTTGTATTTTCAAATGATTTTTTTCTGTTTGTTTTATTTAATTATTGGATGATTCTTGTACATTTGATGATTCGTCAACAGATAGTATAGCTTTTTTAGGACTGGGTTCAGTGGAATCATCATGATCGGGTTCAGCTACAGCAGCCGCTTCCTCAGTTAAATTTTTGGCTGAACCATTTTTAGTTTCATCTACATTATGGTCTTCGCTTATGTTACTGGCAGCACACAACAGTTCATCGGGATGTGATATTTTACGTTTATGTATACGTACAGCTAGATCAATATATAATTCATTGATTTCAACGGGACGAGCCATAATTAAGAATATCTTAATTTTACCCGAATTATCCATGGCAGTTAGCCTTAATGATTTTTGGCTAGGACGTTCGGCAACCATACCAGCCCAGACCTATAAAAAGAATTTAAACAAATGAATTTAATTTTTATTCACAAAACTACAATATTTTCAATTGAAATTAATTTCCATATGAAATTCAGAAAATTGCAAATGAAATTTTGTTTTTCCATTTAAAATTGAGGAAGTTCTAAATCATGGCATAACAAAAGCTGGTAGACTTATTATAAAAATGTTCTCTCGTTTGCAAAAACGAAATTGTGATATCTGTTAAAAATTGAGAATGTCAATTTGAATCGTGGATTTTCCGTATGAAATTGAGAACAAAAAACAATAATTCAAGGCTTTAATACATAATTGACCTGCTCCGTTTTAAAATCAGTATTTAGGTGGATATATTTTTTTTACACAACATTTAAAACTTTTAAATGTTTGAAATGTTGTGTTGACCAGAGTGGAAGGCAGCGGCAGAAAAATTTGTTCTTATTATTGTTTGTTGTTGTTTATACTCCCTGAGGATGTCATTCAAAGAATTACGAAATATTGGGAGATATATAAAATAATAAAGGATATTATATAAATACAAACGTGACCTAGATCTCAATTATTTAATAGTCATATATAAAAATTATAATGTCAGAGTTGCCAGATGAAAATGAAAAAATGGCCAAAAACCACGAAAATTTAATTTTCGACACTTGAGTTAGATAATTTGTTAGGACAATATCCTAATAAAGAAATAAAGAGTATGGCCTCGAACTTGAATAATTTTTACTTTCCTTATTACTTTATATTTAAAATAATGATAAAATGAGTACTTATGGTTAACGCATTATTTTTAACATTAAAATAATGGGAAAATTAACTAGTCAATGCGTGATATTAATAAAACTTGAATATGTTGTTGAGAACACAAAGAGGACAAACTCGGTATTTTTTTAATGCACAATCGCACCTTTCAAAGCCAAAACATATAGCATTTTTGTTAAAATTCATCTTTAGATTTTTATGTACGCAGTGTTAAATTGCTGAAGAAAACTAAAATTTTGATACTCATATTGCCTATGGTGTGGGCAAAGCGCTGCCACTTATTTCAAATATTTAAAATATGGGTTATAAACGCTTTTGGAAAGTCATGTTAAAGTCGAACGACTACGAAAATTGAAAAAAGCCCAGACACCCAATCGATAAAATGAAATAATCATTATTATGTGTTAATTTAAAACAAAACCATCAACAACTTCCCATACAAATGTGGTATTTGACAAAAGAAATTTGTTGAAAAACAAAAATGTTGGGACATGCATGGACATGTTTTACATACCATGTTTAAAATACCTTTCATTTGATACCCAATTTGCCTATATTTTAATAACTTATATAAGAAATATATTAAAACGTCAAGTTTGGTTATTTTAAACTCCACTTTTTAAACCTTACACTGGAGATTGATCAACTAACAAAAATGCGTGGGTAATACTTGTTTGTCCTCTAAAAATGGAATAACTGAATATCTTATGGAATTTCCTAAATTAGAAATTTAAAATGTAAATTTCTTCAAAGTTTGGCCACCGTTTCAGTTTTAAAATAAGACTATTGATTGTTCATGCCAAAACTAAAACCGATAACAGCATTTGAATTCAAGAATGCTGTAAGAGGTAATTTCCTCGATATGTAAACGTGTTAAGTTTGCTATTTTTCCGGTTCAAGTTCGATGTATATGCCCAATACCGTTATAAAACCGTTTAAAATACCGAAATAGAAATTTATAACGGTGTTGGTCAAATATTTCCAATTTGAACCGGAAAAGTAGCAGACAAAATATGCTAAAACTGTGATTTTTCTATAAGATAAAGCTTTAAATGTCAAGGTGTTTTTTCTATGGAAAAAAACGGTCAAAAGTTAAGGAATTTTTCTAATTCTAATGATCTTGTTTCTTACGTTAGTATTGAGTAATAAACGTAAATTGCCCGCTGTTCGGAATACCAAGCGAGAACATTCATTTTCATTAACGGAATCATTAAGACGTAGACTGCCACGACCACGTTCTTCCCAATTGCTATTGACAAAAGCAAATAATTTACAATTCAACTGCAAAAAGATAAATTATAAAAATTAATTTCTAAACGAAAACCATAAACAATACAACATACATCCATAATATTAACTTCATTTTCTTCGCCCGTAAATGTTTCAACTTTTTCATATTTGCGCTTTTGGGCACGACTCTCTTCATATTCTCGTGCGACATCGGTAAGACTTTTAACTTCGGCATTGGCATCTTTTCCCGAAGCAGTGTCACAACCTTCTGCTGATTTAGCTGCAGCAGCAGCATTTTGTACAACATTCGAAAAGAGTAATCCCTCTCCGGACGCTGAAGTTGAAGATTCAGTAGTATCGGCTGCACTAGTACCGTCGGCTTTTAAATTTTCCTAAGACAAAATACAATAAGAGGCCAATTAAAATAAGCAATCAAAGACCTGATTTGATACATACTCCTACTACACGTTCGTGAACATTCTGTCCGAAAACAAATCCAGATTTTTCAACCAATGGTATGGAACTTTTTGCTGCAGCAAAGAGATTAGAACGTTCCATACCATTTTTACGTAACAATGATAAGGGATCTGGACGATCATCTGAATCGTCGTGATTCTCAGCATTATCGCCATCACTTTCCTTAGCAGCCGTTTCGGAATTTTCTTGTTGTTGATCCTCATCAGCATCTTTGTCTACTTTGTGGTCTTTCAAAAAGGGATTTGATGCGTTTTCAGCAGATTTATTCTTATCTACACCATCACCTCCAGCACGATCACAACCTCCAGATGCTGTGTCCATTTCAGCACCTGCTGCATTTGAGGCATTTGCACCATCGTAAGTATCACTTGATGAAGTTACACTATTTGTTGTTGATGTGGTTGTGCTATTATTTGTTAAGGCTGAACCCAATCTAGAGGGTCCCAATACAGACGGACGTAAAACGCCGGCTCTTAATACTGGATTACCACCAACACTACCGCCACCAGTTAAACGGGAATTCTGTAATATGGAATCACTGCCCATACTATTGGATTCATTCGAATTATCTGTATAAAAGTAATAAACGAGTTGAAAAGATCAATCCTTTTAGTATTTTTTTATCTGTTTTGTTTTCTAGCAACTCTTTTTCTTATTGGAGACCCGCCTTCCAGACTTTTTCCATCAGTTTTTTTTTTAATTTTCTTCCGCTTTGCCTTGAATTTGTTCAATTTACTTTTTAGTACTTACCATTGTTTTCGGACATATTCTTATTTATTTGTATTTCACTTTGATTATTTTAATTAATTTTGTGGACAATTTAAGGTTTTTTTTGTTAATTTTTTTTTATTTGAATTGAATTGCAAAATTGATGGAAAATTATTAGTTGAGTAGATGTACGAGGTTAGCGTATGCAGAATGTCAACTTAAAAAGAAATCACAAAATATATTTTCACGTTCTTTGCGTTTCTCTTTATAACCATTTCGGTAGAGTTGCCGAGTTTTTGTTAATTCACGAATTATAATTAATCGGTTATTCGAAAATTAGAAAGATTAATTTAATTTAATAAGTACATAACTTTAAAACTGAAGTAATGGTTAGATTTTATTTTAAAATCCATCATGGTTTGTTTTTCAAGCATTTGATTGTTCGATTTGTTTAACACGGCCAACGGTTGGTATTAAAAATTTCACGAATAGTGTATTCTACACTTTACCGAATACTCGGTATTCAGTTTAAACCGAACACTGAATCTCAAACTAAACAGACCCGACATTTACATTTTGAAGTCTAACAACAGTTCACTTTTTTGTTTTTATTTTGTGTTCGTTGTTTTGGGCAGTGCAGCCAAAAAATAATAAAATAATTTTTTTTGTAACTTTTTTTAAATTTTTGTATACAAAAATTACTGCATATGCCTAACAGTGGCCTATGCATCATACCAATGTTTATTAAACGTTAAAATTGATCACATACTGCAAAGTCGATTCTAAATATATAACACGACACTGAAACTCTGGTGTCGACAAATAACAATTTTAAAAATATCTAAAAATACCAAAATTACTATACAAAAATTTGTTACTGCAATATTAGCCCTTTAAGAGCGTACAAATGTTAAAGTTTCAATTTCAATTAATTATACCATCACAAGAGGGTGCGATTTGGCTTTAAAATTCACCGAAAATGTTATTTTCATATAAATTTGACATTCATAACTATGGTAAAGCCCAAAACTATAGTTCCTTTAGAGATCAGTTAGCTGATCTTATAGTGAATTAACAATTATAGAATATTTCAATTGCTAACAATAAAAGGCATAATAATTTTCAACCTTTGGACCAATAATTTTCAACCTTTGGGCCAAAATAACTACCGATATAGCGATTACGGTGAAAAATAAGTGTATATTTGGATAGCCAAAAAAAAGAGGTCAATCAGTGGTAACAATTTGGAATAAAACGATGAGGCTGGTATTTTTCACACCAGACGCTACTGAAATTGTATCAAAAGATATCAATTTGTTAAATCTTTATTGGGGATTCATTGTGTTTTTACTCATAACTTTTGAAGCAACTCTGCTTTTCCTTTGGGTGATTTGATCACCATTTTTGCATGATAGTGTGGTACACTCGTTTATGAAAAAATACAATCTCCGCAATTTTTAAGGTGGGCGAGAACATACAAATAAACGACAACCGGACATTTTTAAACCTAATGAGATATTATTTTCACAAATATTTTACGTGACAATAAAAATATGGCTAAAGTGCAGTTTACGGGGTTTTGGAAATCAAAAAAAAAAAATAGATGGTCCTCTCCAGAATGAAAAAAGAAAATTTTTTTCTATCTTCGGTTAAGGGGGCTGACGCCCCTGGGGCCCTCTAGGGCCAAAAAACCGGTATTCGTAGTAACATATAAGTGGGGGTACTCTAATGAAAGGAAATTTCATCTGGATTTCAAAAATGATTTTTTTTTGGATCCATGATACAAAGTCCGTCTACAATCGTTTTATGGCGCCTGGCCCCCCTGGGTTAAAAAAACGGAAACGGGTTTTTTGGAAAACTTTGCTTAGCAAGGCACTTCCTACGCATACCGGGGCGAAGCCTCAGCGAAGCCGAGAATTGGACTGATGGGAGTAAAAAAACCCCTAAGCCCGGCCGAAGGCCGGTTACGCAGAAAAACTTTGCTTAGTAAAGCCACTTCCTACGCATCCCGGGGCGAAGCCTCAGCGAAGCCGAGAATTGGACTGATGGGAGTAAAAAAACCCCTAAGCCCGGCCGTAGGCCGGTTACGCAGAAAAACTTTGCTAAGCAAAGCCACTTCCTACGCATCCCGGGGCGAAGCCTCAGCGAAGCCGAGAATTGGACTGATGGGAGTAAAAAAAACCCCTAAGCCCGGCCGTAGGCCGGTTACGCAGAAAAACTTTGCTAAGCAAAGCAACTTCCTATTACTATTGGTCGAATAATGGCTTTTATTAGGAATTGGTGTTATCGGTTCAAAAATAAAAATCATTTTTGAAATCGTGAGACAATTTCTTTTTATTTGAGTACCGTTTTTGTTTAATTTTATTTTTGACTTTTTTTCGTATATTACTATTGGTCGAATAATGGCTCTAATTTGGAATAGGTGTTATGGATCCGAAAAAAAATATCATTTTTGAAATCGTGAGACAATTTCCTTTAATTTGAGTACCCATACGACCCTGTTACTATGGCCCCCTGTTTTTTGCCTCCCACGGGCCTCCCGGGGCCGAGCCCCTCCCAAAAATAATTTCGGTTTTTTTTTTTTTATTCTGGAGGGGGTCATGTATTTTTTTTTTTTTTTGATTTCCAAAACCCCGTAAACTGCACTTTTGCCAAAAATATTAACTTACCTTTAAAAACGAACAACATTGCATAAAAACATTTAAATTTATATAAAATTTTCAATGATATACAAAATTAACACAAACACTTTTATTAAATTGCAGTATATAAAAATTTTCTTAAACTTTTCACTTTTTACATTATTTTTTTTTTTTTTATTTCTGATTATCCGTACACTTAAACCACACATGTCTATCGCTCTCTTCTTAAAATCTGAACTGGGATTTTGAGAGTTTTGACAACGAGTATTTAGCCAAAGCTGGATTTACACGCTATCCACCTATATTTATCATTTTCCAGTATTTTGTCATTTTCAAAAGAGAATTTACATTAATTTGACATTTCGTATTACCAATAATGGGAAATACTCGATATAGGTGGATATAGTGTGAATTGCCCTAAAGAGTTTGCAAGCACCTCCAGCCCGGTTAAACTGTCTCATACTGTATATATGCAAACAGGGACCGAGAAAACTGTTTATAGTGCTGTTTTTTTAATATAAATAATTAAAAATGTGTATGAATTATGCATTAATAATACAGAGTATGTATTGAAAAACACAATTTGACTTGAAAAATTTAATTAAAACAACTTATAAACTTCGAAATTATTTAATTAAAACAAGCACTGTTAACAAAACTTAAACATTTTCTACCAAAACTCGCAAAATCCCAGTTCACCTTTTTAGAAGAGAGCAATAGACACAGATTAGCTAAATACTCATTGTTTAATCCCATTAGAATTTCTAACAGCTAATTACGTTTTTTTGCTTTCTACTTCTACGTAAAACTTGTAAACAAACACTGGGTTGGAAAAAAAACGAACCCAAAAATAATACCTTTTTCATTAATTAGGTATTAATTAAATGCGGAACAAAAGTAAGCTACTATGTATTTTCTTACGTGTGAAAATTTAAGAAAGTTATAACGATTAGAAAAATATTTTATGTAGTTTTAAACAATAAAAAAATAATGTTAAATAAACTTTAATTTGTTTAAATTTTATCATAAACAAAAGGTAAGCAATGTGTGAATGCTATAACGTTAAAAAAGGACCAAATAAAATAATAAATACAAAAATACACGTCAGTCAAAGTAAAGGGGGGCAATAAAGAAAACAAAACAGAATAAAAAAAATTAAAAAACGAAAGCACTCGAAATTTTTAGTGAATAAAATTTAATAAAATTAATTTCCAAATTTTGGAAAATCGTACAAGTTTAATAATTAATAATTTTATAATTTGTTTTTTTCTAGAATAATACCATCGTCATGAAATTTGGCTTAATAGCCGTCGGACTACTACTGCTGGTCAAGTCTGATCATTGGACGACCGTCAGCGCCCAATTACAAGGACCTCAGGTGATAATTATCAATAACGTGGCAGAAAATGATAATGTAGATACACCCACATCCGCCTCTTCTAATACACCGGCCACTGATGTGGATAGCAATACTGATGCTAATAATGACGTGCCCAGTACACAACGTAAAGCGGCCAAGTATATCGATGATCAAATGGCAGCTGCTAAAACTGCTGCCCAAATTGCATCCACAATGCAACCCAATGCAGAGCCCGGAGATGGCAAAAGTAAACTTTTACAATTTGCCATCTTTGAACGTTTGTGGAGTGAAGAGGTTGTACGTAAGAAACTCCAAGAACAAATCGAAGCAATCGAATCGAAACGTGAACCGGTTGAAGTTATAGATCCTACACCCGAACAAATTGAAGGTTTCATATATTGATTTTTAGAGTTGAGGGACATATGTTGATTTTAAAGTTTTATGTTTCTATTTCTAGCACAAAGTATGTATGAAAAGGCTGTGGAAATGTTGGCTAAACCCAATTCGGATAAACGTGTTGCTTTCACGTTGATGCGCAAAGCGTCTGAAATGAAACATAGTAAAGCTCGTGCTGAATTGGCTTGGGCACGTGTTTTGGGTCATTATATGGAATTTGATTTTGAATATGCTGCTGCAGAATTTGATGAATTATCTAAAGAGGGAGTGCCCGAAGCAAATATGGTAAGATTTACAATTTGTTATACAATTTTCAAATAAATTCCAAATTGAATTTAGATTTTTCAAACGAAATCGAGAAAACTCTAAATGAAATTGAGATTTTCCATTTAAAATTAAGGAAATTCTAAATGATATTGAGATTTTCCATGTTAATTGGAGGAAATTCTAAATAATATTGAGATTTTCTATACTAAATTGAGGAAATTCTCTATGATATAGAGATTTCCTTTTTCAAATTAAGAAAATTCTAAATGAAATTGTTATTTCCTATTTTATATTTAGAAAATTCTGTTTGAAATTCGCATTTTTCATTTTAAATTAGAAAAAAATCCAATTTGAATTAAGATTTTTGTTTGGAATCAAGAAGAATTCAAAGTGAAATTGTGATTTTTTATTTAAAATTGGAAACATTTTACATAATTGTTTAAAACTAGGAAAATTTCAAAATAAATTAGTAGAAATTGTTTAAAAATACCAAGGTTAGCAAATAAAGAAAAAAACTTGCAAAAAATCTATATTTCGAACATCCGGACTTCTTGTCTAGTTAATGTACTTTTCTAAAATTAAATTGTTATAATGAATTCAATGTTATAGTTTTTTTTGGATATAGACAAAATAAACTAATTTGAATTTTGTTGTGCCTTTTTGAAGGTTTTGTGACCAGGTGCTATGACGCACTCTTTCAGTGAAGTACAGTCACTGGTTCCGGATGGGCAATTTAGCTACTCGTATATAATATGACACCCGGTGAATAAAAAGTAACAGGTTATTTGCTAATTACTTTTCGCATACCCGCCCAGCCAGAAATTAACAAACATAGAAGTATTCTGAAAGCACTACGTATGGTAGTTGAAACGTTACCAAAGCAACATGTTTTTAATGATTATAGTGATCTCAGGGCACTCAAGGATGTACCAAAGGAATTTCAGAGAAAATCATTTGATTTAGCGGATCTGACAAACTGGAAGGCAACACAATTCCGTTTTTTTTTACTGTATGGCGGTGGTATTGTTTTACAGCATGTATTGGATGTGGAACAATACAAACATTTTCTTATTTTATATACATCGTGCCGTATAATGTCGTCGAATAAATTGGCAACACTAAGAACACATTATGTTAAAACGTTTTAAGAAAATTTGTGGAACTTATGACACATTTTTATGGTCCAAGCTCGGTGACAATGAATATCCATAATCTTATACATATATCAGATGATGTAAATAATATGGGGACACCTATATCACAGTTTTCAGCATTTGATTTTGAAAATAGCCTAGGTTTTATAAAATCCATTGTAAGATCGCCGACCAACCCCATTTCCCAAATACAAAGAAAATTGCATATTTTTAATACCATTTCCCCAAATAATATTCCTATAGTATATCCCCTCAATATGAGCAACAAATACTCTCTTGGGGAACCTTTACACACTTCTGAATCAAGAGTTGTTTTTTCTTTTGTAAATATTTATGGATTTCGAATTACATCTCTTCATCCTAACAATGTATGTTTACTACACAATGGAAATATTATGGTAGTAAAAGAAATTTTTAGTACAAGATATTCTAAATACAAATGTGGTGATATATAAGGTGGCGCAAAAGTAATCCTCCTATCAGAAAATGCTATACATAATAAATACATAATAAAAAAAAAAAAACATCGGAAGGTTATTTTTGCGCCACCTTATATATATAAAAGGCAACTGTTTTAAGGAAACTAAAAATTTTTTTTGACTACCCAATCTCATCAAAGGAAATAGGAATATATAATGTGAAAAATTTAGATGAAAACAACATTGCATTATTTCATACAAAAACAACTGTAATTACAGTTAAAAACAACTACTACTGATTACTACACAAATAACTGTCATGTAGTAACTGTAAAACTTTTTTGAGTGTATCCACATTTAAAAGTTTTATTGACTACACTATTTTATCCACAGATATCATTTTTATTTCAATAAACATCAGTAAAGTTTGTTTAAAAAGTGCTATTAAAGTAATTTAAATATGTTTTTTTTTCGAACGTTCTCAGAACGTTTTGGATTTGGTATATTGTATGCTTTGATAGTACTTAGTTTTTTGAACCATCATGAATTTCTGGCTGGGCGGCGACATGTATTCCTTAGACCAGTGCAGTAGTACTTCACAATACTTTCCCAAAGGTTCTGTTGCATATCACATAAATGCTAAAATGGTCCTACTTTGACACTACCTACTTTTAACTTGTCCCGTAGCATATTCATTTCAATCATTACGGCGATAGGTTAATTTGGTCAAGTTATTCGCCACGTCACACAGTGCTCCACAGCTACCAGTTGTCACCTCCTAAGACAAGCCCATGTTAAAAGTACGGGTCACTTTCATATTAAAGAACACACAAAGTTCTAGTCACGTGACCATATCCATGGTCCATTTCCCGTGGGTACATTTTCACATTTTCTCAACACCGTAACAATCAAAATATATTAAAGACTAGGCTTTTTTTATATTTTGAAGTAATTTTTCAAAAAGGTCCCATCTGAAAAGGTCAAAAATTGATTTTTGTTAAAATAAAATGTTTTCAATTTTATTCGCGTATAGTCAAGATGTTGAATTATTTTAAGGTTTTTATTTTAAATCACTTAATTATCTTTATCCAGTAAAAATATAGTCATTTAAAAGTAGTGGGCTGAAAACGGTGGGCTTGGTCACTAATTTAAATTTCAAATTGACAAACTAGGACATTTTTTGTATGATATTGAGATCCATTTTCTTCTTGTGATTACAACATAAAGTATTCCGCTCGTAGTCCCGATTCCGACTTTGGGGGTTATGTCCGAAAACTTTGTGGACATAACCTCATAGCAGGATATTGGGATTATGTATGTATATTGAAGATTTTTTGCTGTTCGATTCGCTATTTCGATTTTGCTATTCGCTTTTAATACAAGTTTTCAATATTTGGCAGTTTTGAATTAGGGATTTCTTAACTGCGTAGTCAAAATATATGTCTTACGCAACAGGATAGAGTTTTGATAAAACGTATATATACGTCTTATACTGTTAAGAATCCCCATTTTTGAAATATAGAAACATTTTATTACACATCAATACATTATTCATCTATAGTCTTCAAAATCTTAATCTTAAATTTGAAGAAAAATTGTGACATTTTTTGAAAATTTCAAGAATCTGATTATATTTTTGTAATGAACTAAAATTATCCAAATAAAGAAAGATCTTAAAATACAGATTTTTTTGTGCGCTCTTTAGATTGTTTTTTTTTTTTTTCAATTAAAATTCCATAGATTTTGAGGAAATTCTAAAAAGGACTTTTAATAATATAAGAAAAGGCTTTTTCCTAATGGAACATTTTTGAATGTCAATAGAAAATCTTTAAATTCTAAGGCCATTATTTCTTACTTCTTACTTATAAAAAATGTTTTCAGTCTTTTTAATATTAAATGTTTTTTTTTTCTTTTTTCAGGGCCTCGCTTTCTTGTATTCTGTTGGTGTTGGTGGTAAAAATGTTAGCCAACCGTTAGCTTTAATTCATCTAACTTTAGCTGCCTTAGGAGATCATACATTTGCCCAAATGGCTTTGGGTTATCGTTTTTCGTTTGGCATCAATGTTCCGGCTAGTTGTGAAAAATCTTTGTCCTACTACAAAAAGGTTGCCAAGAAGGTAGCTTCGAAAGTTACCTTCTCATCAGGTCCTTTGGTACATCGTGTTCGTTTATTGGATGAATCGGAAAATCCTGGCAGTCAAGAAACAGAAATTGTTGATTACTATCAATTGTTGGCCGATAAGGGTGATGTACAATCACAAGTTGGTCTGGGACAACTCTACTATCAAGGTGGCAAATCTATACAACAAGATCATCAAAAAGCTTTGGAATATTTTACTTCAGCAGCAAATGCTGGTAATGCTATTGGTTATGCATTCTTGGGTAAACTATATTTGGAGGGTAGTGAACATATTAAGGCTGATAATGAAACAGCATTTAAGGTGAGCAGAGCAATAAACAAAGAGATTTTTTTATAGAACTTTAATGTTATAAATTAAATCGCTTTTATTTAGTATTTTGCTAAAGCTGCTAATTTAGGTGATCCTGTGGGTCAAAGTGGTTTGGGTTTAATGTACTTAAAAGGTTTGGGTGTTCCTAAGGATGCTTTGAAAGCCTTAAATTATTTCACTATGGCTGCTGATCAAGGCTGGGTTGATGGTCAGTTACTTTTGGGAAATATGTATTTTAGTAAGTTAAACAATATTTACTTAATGTCGATTTTATTAACATTATCTCAATTTTTGTATTCTTTAAAGCTGGTAATGGTGTTAAAACCGATTATAAACTGGCCTTGAAATATTTTAATTTAGCGTCTCAGTCTGGCCATGTTTTGGCATATTATAATTTGGGTATTATGCATGCCTATGGCATTGGTATGTTACGTTCTTGTCCAGCTGCTGTTGAGGTAAGTTAAACTATCAGGCACAAAGGAAAATTAAAATTTTTATGTAACAAATTTATAATTTTTTATATAAATAACCCTTAAATTTTAAGAACTAGAAGGATATTTATTACAGAAAAACTAAGAATCTAACAACATTTTTCTACAGAAAACGCTCAGATTCAGAGGACTTTTTCCTATAGAAAAACTCTTAGGCTATAATAATAGTTCTGAGGATTTTTTCATAGTAAAATTTCTCAGAATCAGAGGCTTTTTTCCTACAGAAAAATTTTCAGATTCTGAATAGTTTTGCCTATAGAAAAAACCACAGAATCTGAGGCTTTTTTCCTATAGAAAAAACCTCGAATTCGGAGGCTTTTTTTTAAATAGAAAAACCTCAGATTCTGAGGCTTGTTTTGTATCACCTTAAAAATGATTTATTGTTTATTTTTACTTTACTAGTTTTTCAAAAATGTTGCGGAACGTGGTCGTTGGAGTACAAATCTAATGCATGCCTACAGTGATTATAAAAACTATCACATTAATGAGGCCTACATGCAATATGCTCTCCTAGCTGAATTGGGTTATGAAGTGGCTCAAAGTAATGCTGCTTATCTATTAGATCGTAGTGATGTTACCATATTCCATGATCGTAATGAAGATTTAATAAGAGCTTTCTACTATTGGAAGCGTGCGGCGTCTCAGGGTTATTCAGCGGCCCAAGTGAAATTGGGTGATTATTACTATTATGGTTGGGGTACAAATATCGATTTTGAAACGGCAGCTGCTCTGTATCGCAAAGCTTCGGAGCAACAATATAATGCTCAAGCTATGTTTAATTTGGGGTATATGCATGAAAAAGGATTGGGTATGAAAAAAGATTGGCATTTAGCTAAACGTCTATATGATTTGGCAGCAGTAACAAATGCTGATGCTAAGGTACCAGTAGCAATAGCATTATTGAAATTGCAATTGTTGGCTAAAATTGAATCGATTAAAGAGGTAATTTAAGAAAATATTTTAACTAAAATATGAAAACATTAATTTTAGAGTTCTTCAAAAAAAAAAAAAAATGAAAAATGTGTATGATGGCATCCCTGTGAAAATAAATAGGATTTATCATTTTTTATTATTTTGGAAAATTTTAACCCGTGCCGAATTTTGGCTGAAAATTGAACATTTTTGGAAAAGAGAAATTCGAAATTTTGTTTTTTTTTATTTATTCTTTTAATATACTCAAAATTATTTCGATATGGAATTCTGACTTCATCGAATATCATTAACCTACTTTAGCATGGACTTAAAAATGAAGCACAAATTTGATAAAAACGTATTTTTTTAAAAATAATTTTAAAGATTTCTTAAAATGCCTAATTTGGAGATGTCGATTTTATTTTTATAAAATAATAGCTGTAATTAAAGACAAAAAATAAATTGAAAAAATGATAATTCGTGCTTGTGTTTGAAGCGACTCCTTTTCAGGACATTTTTTGAAAATTGATTAGTTTGTCAAAAATTTAACAAAATTTTAATGTTTTCATCAAAGTTTTTTAATTATCATAAAAATTTCACTTAAATTTTATTAGACTATAACAATCTCCACTTTCATTTAAAAACAATATTTAACCCTTAGTGGACAGGAATCAAAAAAGACCCACAAAATGTTATTTATATTATGACTACAAGAGTGTAAAGCTTTTAAATTGCTAACAAAAAATTCCACTTGATACGAATAAATATTTTATGTAATTTAATCCAAATGGGGTTAATAATTTCACTTTTCCCCAAAAAAAAATATCCACTAGAATATTAACAGAATGACTTCTTTCAGATTCTGATTAAATTTAGATATTTGATAAAGGGTATAAAACTATATCTATGTCGTACCAATAATACTTTTAAGGGTTAAAACGCCGGGATTAAAAAAACCTCCAAAAACACTATTCTTTATTAAGGGTATTCATGACAGAAATTTTGGTATTGGAAAAATGCAAAAGTGTAAACTTTTTTCAAAAACACAACAACAAACAAAGAAAATAATTTTACACAGATTATTTTCTTTTTAAGTATGTTTTATTACTTTCCCAGTAATGTCCAGTAAAAATTACTCAGCAACAAAATTAAAGAGAGTAAGACAAATTTACAAAAAAGTAAACGTACGGAAAATTTGTAAGAATTGGTAAAATATATAAAACAGCTGTTTTTAAATACAAAATATTAAAAAAAATCGACTGGTAGTTATGGAAAAGATAAAAGTTAATTGAAATTGTCGACTAGAAATAATTTAAAATGTTTTTGAATTTCTTCCATAGTTAATTCTTTAATATTTTGCACTTTGAATCCATAGACAAATAAAATTTAATTTAATATTTTTTTTGTTTACTAAAAGTACAAGCATATTTTTTCAATCATATGTTTTTTTCTTCTTACAAATTCTTATTGGCAAAAATTTATCCAGTAAAAACTTGTAAGTTTTTTGTCAACAATCTGTCACTTTACTCTCTCTTCTTACTATTTTTTACTGAGTATTTGTGTAAACGAACACCTTCCAGTAAAAACTTTTACAAATTTTCAAAAATTTTTGTGATATCGAACACACTTTTTGTTTGTTGTTGTGTTTTTGAAAAAGTTGGCACTTGCATTTTTCCAAGACCAACATTTCGACATGAATACCCTTATTAATTAAAAATTAATATGTCAAAAATTTGGTCAAACACAAAAAAGATTTTGCATTTAAAAATGCAAAATCTAATCTAATTGTCTCTCGGCTCGAGACAATAAGATTATGATGAAATTTTTTAATAGCGGTATTCGCTCTTGGTAGCAAACTACCCTTGCAGACCTTTCAAAGCTTGCAGATCTTGTATAAATACAAGAGTATGCAAGACCACAACAACAAAATACATGAAATAAAAATATGCAAGACTTTTATTTATATGCAAGACGAAAACCTATTGCATATTCTGGGTCTTGCAAACCTTTCAAACTTACAATACTTACCATCTTTTAGTGAGAGAAGTGAGAACTGAGAACACTGAGAACGAAGAATAATGCCAACCTTTTTTATTTGAAAAAAATCGCTAAAGTCTACTTAAAAATCGCTAGAAAATACATTTTCGTTAGAAATTAGCTGTTTTGTCAACATTGAAAAATGGGTCCGCCAAATAACTTTTTTTTAGAACTCCTGAACCAATTGGACTTTGTATGGCGTCATACCAAGGTCTTTATGCAAAATTCGCGTCAATGATGTCTCCGAAATGTTCAATTGTTGAGAACGACGGTGAATTGATGTTGATGGCGCCTCACGCACACTTTCTGCCACAGCAGCAATATTCTCGGGTGTACGCACTGTTTTTGGCTTTTCACGCTTTGGTTTATCGATGAGGATGCCAGTTTCTTTCACTTTTTTCACACGATAACGAACATACGGACCATATTCGTTCAGCGGAAGGATAAAACTAATTATCTGTCAAATCAGACATGAGCTAAGTGTTACCATTCACGAAATAAGCACTAGTTGAAAAAAAACGTTAGATGGCGGACCCTTTATTTAGGAAAGAATTTCGTTGTGTTCGGATTAAAATATGTTTAAATTCCAAGAAATTTTAAGAAAATTTGCTTAAGTTTATGAATTTTGTATTTAAAACGGAAAATTATATAAAAGTTTGTTTGTGGGACTGTCAAAAACAAATTACCGAGGTTTTCTCTTAACCGAGCTCATCTAAAACGAGTTTACTGCACGAGATTTCTAAAAAATAATCGTCATGTGAAGGAAATACAGTCATAACTAGAGTCACAGACTTTTTCGTATGAATAGGCTTTAAAAATTGTTAATAGAATCAACTAAACTCCTGGGGGTCTGCGTACCCCCATTTGGGAACCTGCGTTATAAACCAATAAGATCTAGCAAAATCGCTTGGTAGATAAAGACCAAAGAGTTTCTAAATGTTACAATAACAAAATGTCAATAAAACATGACTACTTGAACGTTAGCCGGATTATTATGTTTAATATGACACAAAAACAAAAAAATAAATAAAAATCTTATTATTTCAAGTCGAGATGCTGTTTTTAATAATTTTTTAATGCAGAATTTTAGAATTTTTAAATATTTTTTATATTTGCGCAAATTCACAGAAAATAGTGGTTTTGGAGACTGTTTAAAAGCGGTTTAGCTCACGGTATGTTTTAGCTAAAGCTAAAATATTTTAGGAGTCGTCATAAAATACGTTAATCTTTATTTTTAGGCGGGTGCAACTTGCATTTTTTAAAAATTCTCAAAATGAGGTTCCCTAATATGTACCAGAGTTAAAAAAATTATTTATAATAATATATATTTATTTATAATTATATATAATTATATATAGCACCATATATAATTATATATACGGTTGAGTATGTATTCAATAATTATATATGGTCCAATATATAATTATATCTAATTTTAAATTTAATTATGTAAAATTATATATACCCATTTTTCGGATATAATTATATATAATTATATCTGATTAAATCAGATTTTATAGAATTATATATAATTATATCCACCAATTTCCGTATATAATTATTTATATATTATATGATATGGCTTATATAATTTTTAATTTCATTTTAGTCTCCCTACAAGTTTATCTTTTATTTGGATGAAAATATAGCAGCAAATTGGGATTTATATATGATAACGATATTGACATTGCTATTGGGTTTTATTATGTATACCAGGCGAACTCTAGAAAATCAATTACAACACTTGCAAAACGTAGTTGATCAGGAAAATCCACAATTAGAACAGCAACAAGAAGATAATGGTGGAGAACCAACTGAACCAACTAATGGTGACACTAATGCTACACCAGCAACGCCAGCAGTTACTACTACTACCAATACAACGGAAACTACAGAAACCCCAACAACTTCAAAAACTGCATCTGCAACTACACCATTAAAAACCTTACCAGAGACAATATCAACACCCTCTACTACGACCTCATCGACGTCAGTTGTAAACACAACAGCAACAACAACACCAACAACACCTTCAGCTGCTACAAATTCCACTGCTGATCCCACTGAGTAGTAGTCATAAATTTATTTTATTGTCCTTATTATTAATTTTATATTTAAAAACAAACTAAATTAAAATTTATTTTTTTATGAACTAATGTTGTTTAAATTCAATTTAAGTTAATTTCCCTTTCTTTAAACTTTTTTCTTTCTATTGAATTTAGAATTTTGTGTATGTTATCTGTACATATTATTTAAATGTTTCTTTGCATACCTGCCTCTGCTATTTTTCTTTTAATTTTAATCTTAATTACAAATATTTGAACTACTATTGATGAATTGATTATTCTTTTGTATATTAATTTTTAACATACATAAATATTTGTAATGAAAAATTTACGTTTATATTTTAAATAAAACCTAAGATATATGAAGACATTTAGCATTGAATGTATGCATATTATTTATTGGCATAAATTATTATAGATCTCAGTTTTCCCAAGATATACGAATGAAATTGTAAATTTCAAGAAATTTAAATTTTTGCATTTCCTAAACACCCACCACTAGGACAAAAAATTTTTAATTTTAACTAGACTTAACAATTTTTTAATTTTGGCCTATCTCTTTCGGTTTTTGAGATATGGGCCATTATCTTAAAACAAAATATTAATGAAATGACGAAGTCGTGAAGAATCTTTCACAAATATTTATGAAAATATTCATCATATCTATGAAAACTTCATGTTTCAATGTTTCTTTGTCCAATGAAACTTTTTCATTAATATGATGAAACTTTTTTCCTAAACGTAGTGAGCATGAGAGAAAAAAAAATCGTAATCTTGCCATTGATCACACAAAAATTTGCTTAAGCAGACAAAAATTTGGGTCTGAAAAATGTATGTATACAGAGAGAATTTCTCGTACGAGTTTTAATTAAACTTTTTCACTAAACTAATGAAGTTTTCTTCACAATGTGAGAAGTTTTATTGTTTAGTAGCTTTAATTAGCCATATAAGGCCCCAAGGGCTCGGTTATGTAAATGAAGATTTAATAAAAAAAAAAAAAAAATCTTAAACTTTATGAAAAAGCTTCATAGATTTAATGAAAAATTTCATTAAATTTTATAAAAAACTGCATTAATTTAATGAAAAGTTTCAATGGAAGAGTTCCAGCGACACTTCATAGATTTAATGCAGAAATTCATTGGTATCATGCAGACAATTCTCTCAGTGTATGAGTTTTTTATATTAGATATCACAAAATCTTTTTTAAATTTCAACTCAGTGAAACTGAAATAAATGTTTAAAAAAACGGCAGTTTTTGGAATTTAGAAAAACTGTAAATGCAGTTGTGTAAACAAGACCTTGAACCATCACTGAGCAATATTTAAGGATTACTCCACTTTATCCGTAAAAGTTACAGAGGGTTAAAGTTGAAAAATCGATAAAAAAAAATGGCTTGAAATAATCCATAGTTTTTACCTTCTTTCGCTTTTTTTTAAGTTCTCCTTATATTTCAATCTTTTCCGGCATAACACAAAGTCAGTACATATAAGAGATTATTTTAATGTTGGTTTGATAGATGCTTCATCGCTTGGTAAGAAGTTATAAGACGGTTAAGTTTTGAAACCAAAACTTAAGAGTTTTTAAATTTTCGAGGTTTTTTGATCAGGGATTTCGGCCCCCTCTATAAAATAAAAAAAGATGAACTAGAGTTGGTAGCTGTTGTAATTCTTAACATTTTGGAATTAAGCCCGTTAATGTGCCACGAATAGTTAAGGAGTTTCAGCAGATCAAAGTTCGAAAGAAAAAACGTAATTTTTTTAAAATACCAGTTTTTTGCGAGGCACATTCACGGTTTCATTCGAAATTTGGTGGACTCTTGCGTAAACCGAGTTTTTTGTGAGTTTACATAAAAAAATCATTTTTTACTTTACGTCATTATTAGCGGTAAGCGGGATGTATTTATCTAAACTTATTTTGATCTGGCTTTGATCCAAGGCTTTGCACGAAATCGGATGAAATTTTTTTTAAATGAAAGCCCATTCGATGCCTTATTATAAAATCAGAGACGGTTTAAAAAATTTTGATGATTATTGATTTTTTGGACCATATTAAGTTTTCTTGTTATAAAAAAGCATCCCAGATTTTTTTTTTTTAATTACTGGTGTAATCAGACGATTGCCAGTAATTTGACCACACATATCCTAAATATGCTATAAAGAATTGGAAAAAATTTTTTCATCGCGAATAAATCGCGATTTTGGATAAACACACAATTTTTAGAAAAAAAAAATCGCAACTACTTTACATTTGTTAGTAAAAAAAAGTCATAAGATATTTTGGCTTATCTGTCATATTTTATTTGACAATAACGAATGCAAAAAAAAAATTAAAAAAAAAAAAAATTCAACAATTTTAAGACCGCCATATCTTTAAACCGCCATAACTTTTGACCCCCTCACGCGATTTAATTGACGCGAATGAATCTCTTATGCTAAAATAGCTCCCAATACTTATGCCAACTTTCATTGATGTGCCATCAAAAAAAAATAATTTTTTTTTTTACATAAAAATTTAACTCTTAGCCGGAACTCCTCATATAACGATTATTTTGAAATTATACAAAAATATTTTTTAATGATTTTTTTTTGTGTAATTTCAAGTGGTTTGGATAATTTTTGCCTTACGTCGGTGTAATTTTTTTTGTTTTACTGGTGGCAACACTGTATTGTACACACTTTCAATAACTTTTTTATTTTTTTTAGTTCGAACTGTGAATGCCTCAAATATTTAAAGTCAAATTTAAGTCGATATTTAATTTGTTTATCGTTTTATTTTTAAAAATCTATCAACACTGAATTGAATGTCATTCTGACTTTGATTTTGACAAATTGTATAAATTTAATTAAAAAGACGAAGTTTGCAAAAAATAAGTGAAGTCGTAGAAAAAAAAAACAATAAATATGTTACCGATAATGAAAGTAAGTAGAAAAGTAGATAAACTTTATTTCTTTAAAACAAAAAAAAAAAAATCACGGAATAATAACCCCCGAGGTAGTTTAAAATACCGAATCGTAACATTCTCTACATACATATTTGAAAATTGTTTCTTGAACGATTACTAAAAATTTCGTCAGAATTCGGTTATAAAATCAAGGAGACAATAGTAATACAAAAAATGGTTAAGAAACATTACGGGAAAATCGCATAGTCAAGGTAAAAATATATTTCAAATTTGCCCGAAACGTTTTTGTATTAAAAGTTAATATTTTTAGCACTCCAATGGGATGGTTAATACCAATTTGTATTTCATTTGATATCACACATTGTTTCTCGAAGAAGCATGAAAATTTGTATATTTTTGACCCCAAATTTTAACAATTAAACGTAAAATTGGCCATACCCATTTTTATTAATTTTCTCTTATATAACACTTATCCAAATTCTATGGCTATTTTGAGAAATTTTGTAAATTTTCTGATCATAAATCTGTAACTTTGTTGGTTTTTTAGCTAGAGTTCCATAATTTTACTCGAGTATGAGTTCCAAATCCAGTCTAAGCGAAAACGAATTTAAACACCATACTTCCTAGCTTCATCGGTTTCGATAGGACTATTAGTGAGACTTTTTCTCCATTTATGCCCCTCCCCGAATGAAATTTCGAAAATCATGTCTAAGCGGCTGTCTACAAGGGACTAGGAGCCAAAAGAATTCAAGATTCTTTCTTAGGCGGATTGTCCCATCAGTCAAGGGAGGCCGTTATTCTTTTTGGCCCACCCCTTAAAAATGTCCAAAAATCCCATTAAAATATCAAGTTCGTAGCTTTACTTGACATTTCTCTTCGTACCCCTCCCCGTGTGAATGGAATGTCTACTCGGAATTAAAAACCCACATACGAAATTTCAAATTACTTGCTTTCATGGTTTGGTCATCCCGCCAAGGGGGTGTTTTTTTCTTTTGGAAATTCCTATGGAGAGGGCAAATCTCCATAGGAATTTCCAAAAATTCCTTCTAATCGAATGTATGCAATTTTTAAAAACAACATACCAACGGGGAGAATTTTCCCCTTCATACCCCTTCCGTTAGGAATTACCAAAAATCCCGCCTAAGCGGATGTCTACATAGGATAAGGAAATCATTTACCAAATATTAAGTTTCTAGCTTCAGTGGTTTGTCCATGCCACAGGGGTGGGGGGTGACTTGCCCTTCTTGTCGCTCCCCGTAGAAATTTAAAAAATCTGCTACAAAATTATGTGTACTCGGAATTATGAACCCACATACCAAATTTCAAGTTCCTCGTTTTAATGTTTTGGCCAGGCCGTCAAGGGGAGACTTCCCCGTATTTGCCCCTCTACGTAAGAATTTCCAAAAATCCCATCTAAGCGGATGTCTATGCGTGATTTTCAATTAACATACCAAATTATAAGTTCCTCCAGGGCGACAAGCGGGAAGAATTTTCCCCTTCATACTCTTCTGCCAAAGCGGATATTAAATAAAAACACAACTGTCATGTAGTAACTGTAAAACTTTTTAGAGTGTGTGAATCGATTTTATTTTGGGTTTTTTTAATTTTAAAGTTCAAGAATTTCTTGACCTATAAACTATATTCTTGATCAGCATAAATATCGGAGTCGATATACATATTTATGTCAGCCTGTCGATCTGCGATTCTTGTTAATTTTTCCAAATCCCAATTTGGGTTCACATTTTATTGATATTGGGAACTTACACAAAAAACGTGAAATTTACAAAATGAAATTACACGAATTATAAAGCTTCCCTGATGTGTAAAGATTCGGTACCTCGGAATTTAGTATTTTTTACTTGTCAATATTGAACTTATTAATTCGTACATGATAATGCATTAATTTTATTCAGAAGTTATATTAAGTGTTCATTATAGCAATTTCTTATAAAAACCGTAATATCTCAAAACTACACAAAGCAAGCCAAAATCTCTTATTTTGAATAATGTCATGCGAATTTTCTTCACATATTAATTCCAAATTCTGATTAACTTTTTTATATTGCAATTAAATAGCTTTCTTATTACATTTCTTCTCTTAGCCTTTAGTAAGATCCAGTTTAACACGAGCCATCGTATTTGCTAAACGTATGCAATCACAAAGAGCTCAAAATGCTAAAGTACCACCAAAGATATTACGCTTGCAGAAAAAGTTCCAGGAAAAGAATGATTTACCGGTATTTCTCAAAGGTGGAGCCAGTGATAGGATTTTGTACTACACCACATTGGGTTTAAGTGGTTTTGGATTGCTGTCATGTATTGCATTATTTGCTGGTTATATAATAGATTAAATGTAGCGAGATATGGATTGTCTATTTTTTCAAAATCATTTTATTTAAATTTCCTTAATAAAAAAATATAACATTTTGGCCTTTTTTTAAATAGAAAAAAATAGTTAGTTATAAATGAAACATTTTTAAAAACTTAAAACTAATTCAAAAAATTCTTACTTAACTTTGATTTCCTTCTTCATCAATTTTATCGATAACCAATTTAAGACAATCTTTGGTAGAAACTTTATCCAAATTACATATTTTTGTTAAATCCATTGTGGAAATCTGTTCTATCATTTCTTTAATACGTTCTTGTTTAATTATAGCTTTTACCGATTGTCGGGCGGATGTTGTTGTAGTTGAGGATTTTTTATCTTGCTTCTCTTTGGAGTCGTTTTCGATATGTTTGCCTTTTGCACGATAATGTTGTTCTATTATTTGACGTATTTTTAATTTCGTAGCTTTCGTTTTACGATTAGTTTGTCCCAAGGCTAAATTGCGTAGTTCTTGGAAATGTATTTCTTTATTTAAAGGAGAAACTCCTGAATCATTTCCTTCCTCTGAAATGGGCAGATCTTCAAAGGACTCCACAGTAGAGACAAGAGCATCTTCTTCTAAACTTATGCCTTGACTTAAAAGTTTAGATAGATCTGGTGGGGGGATTTGTAATATTTCATCATTATCTGTTTCAAAGTCATCTAGGTTGTCTTCAATTTCAGTTTCTAGTTCTTCAGTTAGTTCTTCAGATCTTCTCTTTGATTTTTCTGTTTTAATAATAAACTTTTCCTTTGAAATTTCAAGATTTTCCTCCTCTAAATCATCTTCAAGTTCATTATCAAGTTTTTGTAACTTTTTCTTAGATTTTTTAGTTTTAATGCCGATGTTTTCTTTTAGCATGTATAGATTTTCTTCATCTACAAATTCCATATTTTCCTGACTAATTGCAAATTCTGCCTCTAGTGGCAACTCTTTAATAGGCTCTTGCAATTTTTTCTTTTTCTTTGATTTTTTAGATTTGTCCTGTTTTATGTTCGCTTCTTCCGGTTGAAGTTCTACTTTCTCTAAATCTAAAATTTCCTCTGGTATATCTTTTGTATTATCTGTTTGATCCATAATCTCTACCGATCTCTTCTTTTTACTTTTTGTTTCTGTCTTTTTATCATCTTTACCGGTCGTTACAATCAATCGTCTTTTTAAAATGGCCAAACATGGTTTAGTTTTAATTCTAATTGGCATTATAGAATTATATTGGATGCCTATGCTATTAAAACAGTCAATAAATTCCAAAGTCTCAAAATCTTCCTGTAGAGATGACCACAATTGGATATTAACTTTATTTTTAGCTTCCACCAACAGATGAGTATATTGCTTAGTTTCTTCTTGGGTATAATTTAGTTGTTCATTTTTACAATATCTAGAGAAAGAGGAAAATTTAAATTGGGTACACTTTGATTTTCGTTTTTAAAATAGAATAGTTCCTAGAAAAACTTAAAATGTTTTCTAAATTCCAAAGGAAAATCCCTGCATTGTTTTAAAATTGTATTTAAATCTAACCGATGGATTCTCCGATCTTAATGAGATTTGGATATGTGATAAACAAAAACAGGGGGCTCGTATTTTTTTAGCGGCACAATCTCATGTTTAGGGGTTTTTTTCGTTTTTTCGGCACATTTCAAATGGTTTCAGAGAAATTTTAGACAAATGGGGTATCAAATTTGTGGACATATTAACTGGTATACGAAACATGTCCGATAACTTTCAAGTATTTTTGTAATTCAAAGAAATGAGTTTTAGGCCCGATTACTGAATGTCCAGTTAAAATTTAACAAACAGTTAAATTGAAACAACAACAAATCTGTCAGTTAAATTCCCAATTAGTAGCTAACGGGACATTCAGTATTCGGGACTAACTGCTATTAAAACGGTCGTTTTGTTAAATAATTATATTTGGATTAAGCAAAAAAAAAATATGGA
>JAEKOY010000415.1:0-25000 GCA_021234595.1 Delia radicum
CTACAAAGTATAATTTCATACTTTAATTTCATATTTTAATCAAAAACATCCATCAATTTAAACGATAATATTTGCATTTAAGCTTTACATGGGCGTAAGGAGAAATAACCATTTTAAGCTTAACATGGGCGTAAGGAGAAATAAAACATTTCTTTATAAAACTTTGGAAAGGTAGTGAAAAATTAACGTTTCAAGGTATAACATTCTCCCCTACTTCAAAAATTATAGTGTAAAGTCAAAATAAAGGTGTTTTTCAAAACTCCTCCGATACCCATGACTGGTAGGCTTTCGTCTCATTCCAACCAATAGATTCTACTCTGGGGGCGTCTGCTTCTTCGTTTACGACTTCATAATATTTTGATTGGCAGAGTTTAAACGAGGCCGAACGAGCTGCTAAGACGAACACAGTAGTGGTCGACCAATTGAAGTGTCCACGCCAGAAACGGTTAAGAAAATGCACAAAATGGTATTGGATGATCGTCAGCTGAAAGTGTGTGAGATTGCTGAAATGATAGGCATTTCAAAAAGTGCTTTACATCGCATATTGACCGAATATTTGAAGATGAGAAAACTGTGCGCAAGATGGGTGCCGCGTTTGCTCACAATAGACTAAAAACAGCTTCGTGAAGATGTTTCACTAGAGTGTTTGCCGATGTTTCACCGCAAAAAAGCCGAGTTTTTGAGTCGATTCGTAACCATGGATGAGACATGGGTCCACCACTTCACACCTGAGACAAACAAACAGTCAAAGCAGTAGACTGGAATGGGAGAATCGTGTCCAAAGAAGGCGAATACAGTTCCATCTGCAGACAAGGTCATGACGTCTGTTTTTTGGGATGCGTATGGAATAATTTTTATTGATTATATTCAAAAAGGAAAAACAATCAACGGCGAGTATTATGCTAACTTATAGCAGCGTTTAAATGATAAAATTAAGGAAAAAGGCCGCATTTAGCGAAAAATAAAATGTTGTTTCATCAAGCCAATGCAGAAGTTCACACATCCACTATTGCAATGGCCGAAATCTATGAATTAAAGTTCGAATTGCTTCATCACGCACTTTATTCACCAGATTTAGCTCCCTCGGATTATTTTCTATTTCCAAACTTGAAAGAGTTGCTTGGTGGTAAAAGATTTGTGGTAACAATGTTGTGGCCAAAATTGTGGCCAACAATGTATTCTGCGGGTGATGGCTATTTTAAGAAGCTAGACAGTTTTTATTATAAACAGGGTATCGCAGCCATTGAATATCGCTGGGAAAAGTGTATCGAGCTACAAGGAGATTATGAAAAAAGTTGTTCCCAAATTTTTCGTTTCCTTTGTTAGGTCGGCTAATTTTGGGACCGTATGTACAATGAAACAAACAAGTTTATAAGCATTTCTGCTATTTTAACTACAATATCATCAAATTTGAAATAAAGTCGCAGTGTATTGTTTCCGACTTAATACTCTTAGGCCGAGTTTTTAGATTGTAGATTATCTTTAAACTTTGTTGCGGGTTGTGTTATTACAATAAAGACCAAAATTATAAACAAGATGAAATGGTTTCGACAAATTTTTGTTAGTAAACTTTGAAATAGTAAAAGAAAAAAATTTTATCGGTTTAACTAAACCAAGTTCAACTGACACCTTAGTCCTAATTTTTTGGATGTAGCTTCTTAACTTTAAATTTGAAATAAGATTCATTTTGTTTCACTTCAATAAAGATCAAACATTTTTCCCACATTTAAAAAATAGTTTTTAAAACTAAATAGTCGTTTTAACGATAGAATATAAAATAAAGTAGTTTTTACCTGTGTATTAAATAATATGGGTGGTGTTGTTGGCACTGATTCTGTGAACACATACGGATCTTCTTGGTTAACCACCACTCTTGTAATACGATTTTCTTTAATAATGTTGCTGCTAATATTATGGTTGCTGTTGTTGTTGTTGTTGTTTAAGTCGTTGCAATTGTTGATAGTGTTGTTGTTGTTGTTGCTGTTTGTAATGAATCTTGTTGCTTGCTGACATGACATGTCCCGTAAAAGAAATAAATTATTTTTAATTAATTGTTGTTTTACTCGTTTTATTTTTCCTTCCTCAATTAGTTGCGGGAGTGTATTCTTTATAAATTGAAAAAAGTCTATACTATATTTACGATTCAAATACAAATATTAATTTGTTTTCCTTACAAATAGTTGCGTTTTGAAAATGTTTATTGTTGTTGCTGTTGTTTCCGTAATGAATGAATGAATGAATGAATGAATTAGTATCAGAATAAAACCTGTAATGAAAAAGAACAAAGAAAAATTAATAAATATCATAAGTAGATAAAAACGGAAAGAAAAACATAACTACATTAATGTTTAAAGTAATAATACACGTTTAATGACGTTAAAGCCTACATTTGTTTATACAGTGCACAGTGGCGTGTTTCACAAATATTTTGGAAATAATTCAGGCATTTCTTACTTTTTTTTACGTTGAACCAACACTCAGGGGATGCCCTACTAATGCATTGCATCGTGTTGATATCAGGAAAATAGGTTATGGAGAGGAGGAAAGAGGGAGTAGTGTTTGTGGACATTTGACTTGAATTTTTCTAAATTGTAATTTGCAGGGAAGACTTCCGCAGGAAAACAATTCCACATACGGCTAGTGCGACTGAAAAAACGAATTTTCTCTGTAATGCGTTGTGCGATTTGCCGGGCTATAGACAACAAACGGATTAGATCTACTTGACAAGCGGGTAGTACGAACAGAGACCCGGTCCCTCGGGAGGAGTAGGCTTATCTCAGCAGAACACTTCCCATGGTAATATCTATAGAACAAAGTTACACAACCCACATTCCGACGATGCTCCAACGAGTCAATAGAGTTCGAAACCCTACTGTCGTTGATAAGCATCAACGCTCTCCGTTGCACATTATCCAGAAGCCCCAAAATAGACTTTGAAGCACCTGCCCATATATGGGAGTTATATTCCATCTTCGGCCGGATGTAGGTGGTATATATAATAAGGAGATCAGATGGGGTGAAGTATTTCTTACACCGGTTTAGAAAACTAAGACACTTGTAAGCTTCTTTCGATATTTGAATAATGTGATCTGTCTAACGGACATCACACTGTATTCTCATGCTCAGAACATCAAGAGTATCTGAATCCTCAATAACGATCCCATCCATATACACAGATGACGTAGTTGAGTCCACAGACCTATGGGTCAACATACAACATTGGGTCTTACGAGCATTAAAATCGACCCTGTTCGCACGACCCCACTCTGAGATTGTCGAAAGGTCATGATTGAATGTGTCATTCATAATCTGTCTTTTGCCCCCGACCTCCACAAGGCTTGGCCTACGATCGAAGGAAAAATAATGACAAATGTTGCTGTCATCTGCAAAGGAGTAAATAGGATTGATAGTTCGACCAAGGAGGTCATTCAGAAAGAAGAGAAAAAGAGATGGAGAAAGAACAGAGCTCTGTGGTACCCCTGAACATAACTGAAACTCGTCCGATGAGACCGCATCTATAACAACACGTATAGTACGATCTCTGAGAAAACTCGAGATAAATTGAGGAAATCATTACCTACACCAAAGGCAATTAGTTTTGGTTAGATTAGATTATAGTGACACTATGCACCGCCACCAGAAGTTGGTATTTTGTGCTTCCAGCGAATACACCCTATAGGTTTAGGCTCCCTACAAAAGCCAACTATCCTACCAGGTAAACAGTTCCAAACGTCCGATGTCGTCACTATTCGACCACCAAAATAACGCACCCTCCTGTCGGAGAGCCTCGGACATTTGCAGAGAACATGCTCAGAGGTCTCGGGTACCAATTCACAAAACCTGCACGTATCCGTAGAGGATCGTCCCGTCTTGTACAATTGATACCTAAGGCCACAGTGTCCTGTGAGGAGATATAAACAGCCTCGCCTGTCGCTGCCCAGGCGATCTGGCCCAATAGGCTCCAAACTCCGACTCCCTCCATCTTCTGAGCCTCTCTCTGACATACCCATTGGGTACGCCACAGAAGGGTTCCGGGCCAATGAATTGTCGACGAGCTCCGCAGTTGGCTAAACAGTCAGCCCGTTCGTTGCCCTCATGCCCCTCATGGCCTGGAACCCAGCCCAGTGTCATGGAGTTGTTAAGTCCTAGACGATTTAGAGAGTCGATACATTCCTTAACCAGACCAGACGACACATCTTGAGCCCTCAAGGCACCAAGTGCCGCCTGGCTGTCAGATAGTTTTGATTACAGTGCGCCGTGCCACGGGACCACTTTATTGTCGACATTTTTGAAAATCGGTTAAAAAATATAAAATTTGCAAGCTCTCAGAAATTTTTAATACCCGCAGTGTCCTACTTTGGAGGCCCATCTTCGGAATTTAAGCTTGAAATTAGGTGGATTATGAAAGTGTCATGGCAATCCGATCAGTCAGTAGGATATGGCTGAATTTTTTCCATATTATTTGTGAAACACTTCACTGTGCAGTGTGCGCTAACTAAATACACTTTTGTAACTTGGAGACTCATTTATTTAATGATAATGGAAAAAAATTAAAAATTAATGGTATAGGTAGAGTATTTAAAGATTGTAGTACTATTTTGTTATAAATGTTTGTGGTAAAAAAAACGCCTACAACATTTTTGGTTTTAAAAGTTGAATAGTTGTATTATTAGGCAATTTATGTATTATTTTAAGGTTTAATGTATTACAATTATGAAATTTAAAAAAAAAAAACTTTATGAAAGACAAAACTAAAACTATATTTAATAAGCAGGGACCGGAAGTTCATGGAAATGCATGTTTTCCCCTTACGTCTGAGAACAGGATAAATAATTATAATTGAGAATTAAATATTTGCGTTTAAATGGCATCGATTCGTCAGTGTATATTTTTTGCATATTTTGCTTTAAATGCAGATTATTATTGCATATTTTTACTTAATTTGCTTTATATGCATATTTTTATTGCATATTTTTTTTTTACAAATTTTGCTTTAAATTCATATTTTTATTGCATTTTATTAGTTTTATTTTTATTTAAAATTTAAATTTTATATATAAATTCGTATTAAAAGAAACAGTTTTAAATGGATTATTAATTTTAAATATTAAAATTTTAATTTTAGTCACGCAAGATGTTTTCAGAGAATATATTAAACAACAATACAAATTACCTTTAAAATTTAATTAAAATCAGATTGAATTTTATATGTTATTGTTTTTAATACTATAATTAAAAAATTAAAGTAAATAAACAAAAAAAGTTAAACGCATATTTTTTATATTTTAAGTGCATATTTTAAGATTTTTCATGCATACTAAGGCGCGTAAAAACCACTTTTTAAGTGCATAAAGTTCATGTCCCTTGTAATAAGACATTGCAATTTAAGACAACATTAAGTACCGGATACCCGGTGATTCTTAATGGAAGAAATCTGAATTATAGTTCAAGGCAGAGTTCGAAAATTTATGTACCACTAACATAACGTTGCTATCAAAAAAAACCAATACAACGATCTCTATTGTTTCGTTCGTATTTATAAATACAACACAAGTGCTCAAATCGTTGTTTGTAATATAACAAACGGAACAAAACGAAAATGTTTCTTTCGTCAAACATTATTATTTCGTAGTGGTTATTTTTTAGTGTTCATTCAACTTAAACATTGTGGTTGCCAAAATAGAGAAGTGGTTTTTCTGCATGTTATCAATGTTTTTTTGCATTAGTTTTATGAAATTTCACTGGAACTCCAACGTTGAATCTTTTTATTAAACTATTGCAATTATTCATTTAGATTAGATTAGATCAGAAGGCACTATGCACCGCGACCAATGTAGGTCTTTTGTGCTGCCTAAGATTATCCTATTAGGCAAAATGTTTGCGATGTCGGAAGGCGAAATGAAGCGATCACCTAGAAACCTAAGTCTCCTATCACAAAGCCTGGGACATTCGCAGAGAACATGCTCCGAGGTCTCAGACACCATCTCGCAAAACCTACACAAATCCGTGTCCGATTGACCCTTCTTGTGCAGATGGTATCTGAGATTACAGTGTCCAGTTAAGTACGACGCCAGGGTCCTCAAACCCCCCCCCCTTTCAAGCGACAAGAGTCGCCTCGACCCCCTACTGGAAAAAGAGATCAATCTTTTAGCCTGGCGCTGACCAGGAGAGTTTTCCCAGTAACCAGAGAATTCAGACTCTCTCCATGCCCTGAGCCTTTCCCTAACATACCCCGCAGGTATTCCACAGAATGGTTCAGGACCAATAAAGGGCAATTATAAAGGGCAATTATTCATAAAATTCAATGCAAATTTTTTTCACTTGTAATATGACATAAACACTAAGAACGGTTTACGAATAGTTTTGTTTCATTCCATAAACACAACAAAATCAAACTGTTTGAAATATTGGCCAAACAGAACAAAATCGTTTAGTTCGGTCTCTCATCGAAAACTAGTTTGTGAAAGTGTTTGTGTTCTGTTTACAAATCAAAATGAAAATAAAGAAATTTTGTGTTTATGTTTACTGTGCACAACAAAATGATTGTGTTGAGTTTCAGCAAAAAGCAAAACAGAACGATAGAAAAACGTTTGATTGTGTTTAAATTCGAATTCTGATCAGAACACGTTTTGAAAGAAGTAACAATCCCATGCAAAACATCAAACATTCATATAAACAATTTTTCTAACTAAATGAGAACTAATATATGAGTTCGAAGTTAAAGATTATCACCATTGATCAAAAATAAATTGAAAACTTGTTTGTTCTCATGTAGTGAGAAAACTAGTTTATATGAATGTTTGATGTTTTGCATGGGATTGTTACTTCTTTCAAAACGTGTTCTGATGATGGGAGCCTAGAAAATTCCCGAAATAGATCTACCAACACATTCCTGAAAGTGGTCAATTAATAAATTTGAAAACAAAAACTCTATAGATTATTTGTTAGGACAATATCATAATAAAGAAATATAGAGTATGGCCTCGAACTTGAATAATTTACATTTTCAAATTAAAAAAATTATAAATATTTTTCAAATATTTTTCTTACTTTAAGACAAACCATACCCTTTTTGAGATCTACACTCAGAATATTCTTACAGTAACTACAAGTAGGTCATGTGGGTAGTATACAGTAGATGTTTCAACTGTTAAATTTTTCTATGAGAAAATGGAAAACGACTATTCTAGACAGTCATTTCAAAATATAACTAACAAATAATACTGTACTCCTGTAGCAGTTGTTTTGAGTAGTTATTTTAGTATTTTAATAACTACAACTAGCAAAACTGTAATTTTGCAGTAAACAGTTCATTTTTGTTAGTTATTTAAAAAATAGAAGATTATGTCGAGTTTTTAAAATTTCTCATTTAGTTTGTATTAGTTATTATTGATATGTTCATAGTTTGCAAATAATAATTAGAAAATTTCATGTATCTCCAATGCATAAAAATGTCATAACCGGAATACTGTTTGGAAATATGGCTTTGCATTTTAAAATACAAATTTTTATTGTAATTTTAAGAAAAAAAATAAGTTTTTTAATAAAAAAAAAATTTAAAATACCGAAAAAATAACTGTTTGTTTTATTTAGTCATTTTATGTTCATTGTTTTTATTTTGTTTCTCGTTTTTATGGTTTATACATTCATTTAAGGTTAGTTGTTTTTTGACCGCTTCGTTAGTCGTTTTTACTACTATTGAAGTTGTTTTATCAATAGTTTAAAATGACTACATGGTTAGTCATTTTTATGACAAATACAGTCATCGTAATACATTATGACAATACAGTTTCAGCTCTTATTTTTAGTAATTTTTAAAAACAGAAGTGCCCTCGAAAAAAATGTTTTTTATATTTTCCGTATTTAACTTTTCAATACACATCGTTTGAGTGCTACTACACACATTTCCCGGGACTCTTTAAACTAGGACCTAATGTAGAATTGTTTTTCACTTCTTCCTATTTTAAGTTTTGCATTTACGGGCAGCACTGCAATTGAACTATATTTTGTTGTGTAGTGTGTTTTTTTTTTGATTTACATTTTTATTGTTGTTGTATTATTTGTAGTATCCGACCGAATTCACTTTCGGCCTGATTTTCAATGTTCGGCCAAAGCCGTAGCCGAAGCCAGACTTTTAAATTTACTATTAAATTTGAATAAACATGAATAAATTTCAAAAAAAAGCTAATTTACAATTTTCTTTCAAAAATATGAAATAATGAGTTCAATTATTTTAATGTTGTCTTTTGAAAAAAATGTCAATGCTTGAACTTTGTTATTTTTAATAAAATATGTAACGAATTGCAATAGAACTTAACGAATTTATTCTTAAAATGTACTCAATTTATTCAAATACACGGAGTTAGGCCAAAATTTGGCCGAAGGCCGAACATCACTTTTTGGCCGAACTCCGAAGCCGAATACTCGGTCGGACACTAATTATTTATTTTGTTTTTCATTTATTTTATAACACCAACACATAAACGGTTACTTGCTTGTTTGCCAGCAACTACGCACAAGCAGAATTGGCTGAGGCGGTAGCGTGCTTGCTTTGTAAGCAGAGGTTGTGGGATTCAGCCCCGCTGGTGGCAATTCATAAAAGATTTTTTTTTTAATTTATATTTTTTTTTTATTAATTTAAAAATCTATTTTTAGGCATATCACCCAACACGCACCAGGTGCCCGAAATTTGCAAATACGTCACCTACAATGACAACGCCATGTTAAAGTTATATGTCCCTTTCATATGAAAAGTTCGATCTCGGACGTGTCACCGCCACCTTGGGAAATATCCTGAGTATCGTCCGGGACATGTCTCTTGCCCGTAATGTTATTTTGTTACTTTCAATTAACTAAAATTTAGCTCAAATACATATAACTAAATATTTGTAAAGTCAACAGATTTATTTTCGCTATTCTTATATTACTAATATTTATTTAGAAAAAAAATCTGCTAATTTTAACAGTTTTTTCAGCACGCTCTTTATTTTTAACTAATTTTTAGTAGCTTTGTTTTTGCTATTTTTGCAGATTTCTTTCTACATATTATCGAATTATAGTAAAATTATTAGTAAAGCTAGTCCCAAAATACAACTACTACACTCAAAAAAATAAGTTAGTAGAAAAGTTAGTAAAACGTCTTGTAAATCAGGTATACTATTTTTTAGCAAATTTTTTGCTAAAATCGTGTTTTCAGCTAAAATTTTTGTTATACTTATTCAGCACTTAACTGTTTTATACTAATGCTTTACTAATATTATACTAATGTTTTACTAATTAATTTTGCTACAAAAAATTGTGCTGATAAGCACATTAATAGTGTGGACGACAACCAGATTGAAAGATATACGCAGAATGAAGCAGATGTCGCCGCATGTCAAGATGTAGTAGAGAAGAGGAAAATGATACTAAAAAGTACAACTCTAATAAGACATATAAAAAAATCAACAATGGAAGATTTTTGTATCTGGTTTTCTTACATAAACAAAATTGAGGATTAAAACAACTTAAATTTTGCATTGTCACCGGCTTGTGAAAATAATTGTCTATTAATTAAATAAAAGACAAAATAAAATATTTAAATTTACTATGTATTTCTAAACTAAATGTTTATAATGAAAATGAAAATTATTCAAGTTCGAGGCCATACTCTATATTTCTTCATTAGGATATTGTCCTAACAAATAATCATAGATTAATAATCTAGTATGGTCAAATTGCAAACAAACATATACAGACATGTAGACAGAGTAAAGCGAAAGACAATGGCACATATCTTAGGTAGATTTTTTATGGTTCCTTTTTCTTATTTCGTTTCGTTTCTATAATTATCTTCGGCAGTTGCGTCCTTAAAGATAGCATCATTTAGACAACCATTGATGTAAGTAGTTGAAAGAAAATTTTTGTTATGTTACATTAGGGTGGTCTTTCGTTGTATGGGCGAAAAATTAAAACGAGATTTTGACTGTACCCCCCTCTTAAAATATTTGTTTGTGTACAAAAATTCACCATGCAAAAAATTAGAGTTCTAGCATAACGGGAAGATGTCCCGCATCGCCCTTGAAGATCGGGCCCCTTGGAAAAATGGGCATAATTAAAAAAAAATTACAAATTTTTTTTCTTCAAAATTTAAAAAATATAAAATAATTTTTGTGTTGGGTTTAATCATAACTACTCAGATAAAAAATATTACTTTCCCAGAAAATCGCTAACTTACCCTAACTTTGTGTCAAAAAAAATAATAAATATTTTGGGGGTACCTCAAAGTGACTTTTTTGCATTTTTGAAAATTTTATTCAACAAAAATCAAAAACCTAGTGTTTGCTGTCAAGTATTTCATTAAGCACATTTCAAGTATTAAATAAGCCAGGTATTACGCATATCCGTTGGGAAATTTTTTTTTAGGGCATTTTGATTCTCGGGGATTTCAAGGTTTTTTTTTATTTTTATACATTTTTATTTTAAAACAAGGTTTTAATAATATTTCATCAATATTTTTGTATATGCCTTTTTATATGATTGTAATAACTTTATTTAAAAATACTATATTTTCTGTTGATAGTTAACCCATGTTAACCTGGGGTCAAATATGACCCACGTAAGAAAAATGCAGCTTTGTGGCAAAATTTATAAATAAAATAAAGAAAGGAATAATTCAATTTATATTTATTCTAAAAAAAATTTCGTTAACCGTTTCTAGTCTTCGAGTAGGTCAATTAAGTAAAAATTAGAACTTAAAACTTTTCCATAATAATAATTTTGAGGGAAAAAAATTTACACTATTCAATTAAAAATACGTTTTTCGAAAATACTCCTGAATATGTACAAAAAAATCAATTTTAATATGAATACAAATGTCTGAATTTATACTAAATAATTAATTTTAATTAATTTTAAAATGTAAATAAATTACAATTAGAAACATAAAAAAAAATTTATTTTATGTCATCTTTGTGATTTTTGACTCTTTAAAATACGAGGGTCAATTGTGACCCCATGAAAACACAGGTTAACTATGAACACGAAAAATTATACTTTATAATAAAGTTATTACAATTATATAAAATAGCATACACAATAACATTGATAAAATATTACAAAAATCTTATTAAAAAAAAAAGTCTATACAAATTTAAAAAAACGTTGAAATCCGCTAGAATCAAAATGCTCTAACAAAAATTTTTGACAACGGATATCCGTAATACTTGGCTTATTTAATACTTGAGATGTGTTTAATAAAATACTTGACAGCAAACATCAGGTTTTTGATTTTTGTTGAATAAAATTTTCAAAAATGCAAAAAAGTCACTTTGAGGTACCCCCAAAATATTTATTAATTTTTTTGACACAAAGTTAGGGTAAGTTAGCGATTTTCTGGGAAAGTAATATTTTTTATCTGAGTAGTTATGATTAAACCCAACACAAAAACTATTTTATATTTTTTTAATTTTGAAGAAAAAAAATTAGAATTTTTTTTTTTAATTATGACCATTTTTCCAAGGGGCCCGATTTTCAAGGGCGATGCGGGACATCTTCCCGTTATGCTAGAACTCTAATTTTTTGCATGGTGAATTTTTGTACCCAAACAAATATTTTAAGAGGGGGGCAGCCCCAAAAATCGCAAGTTGAAAAATAATGACCACCCTAATGTTACATATATTTATTTCTATATATTTTCAGATATTAAATTAATTCATGTCATCAATGTGGGAAAATGAAAATTTTTATATTTCGTAATTATTGTAAATTATTTTTAAAAGAATCACAAAAATATGTTTTATGATATTCAGCAAATAAATTAACTAAATTACAATTGTTCTACAAATTTTTTGCGTTTTTTTCAGTCTACTAAAATTCAGCAAAAAATTTATTAATTTTTAGCAAGGCATTTTTATTTCTAATCCACTAAGTGTTAGCAAAACTTTTGCTGAAACTACTGATTTTGCTGACATTAGCAATTTTTTGCAAGCACCCTCCTGACTAAAATTTTGCTGACTCAGCAAAAATTTTTGCTGACTTTACAAACTTTTTTTTTTTGAGTGTAGTTCAAACGGCAGTGTTTAACCGTATACAATTTTTTAAACCAAGTACTGGTATAGCACCTATTTCAAACTTTGGCAAAGCGTTCGACTTTTGTGTTTTTTTTTTTGTTTTTTGTAATTTAACCAATACTCAGGGGATGGCCCCTACTCATGCAGTGCATTGTATTGATCAGGAAAATAGGGTATGGGAAGGAGGAAAGGGGAGTAGTGTTTGTGGATATTTGATTTAAATTTTTCTAAATTGTAAGCCATTGTTTTGTTTTGTAAGACCACGGTCTACTTGTGCTTTGCCAGTGTTTGTTTTTTATTACCACCCATAATTTCTACCTTGGTTTGTATGTCTTTTTTTTTTAACTGTGGGTATTCACGATCATCATTTGCACACGATGCAAAAAAACATCAGCTTGTATTTTGCATTTTTTTTACTAAAGTTTTTGATTAAAAATAATGTTTTTCTAATCACATTAAAGTAATTGCAGTAACGAAATATAATATGGTGGTGTTACTGCATAAAGAAAAATGTAAATTTTTAAAAAGAACGAACATTTTTGATTGTCACGTTATTTGATCACCTTGTAAAATGTGGTCATAACACGTTTTCTTTATATTAGTAGGTACTGCCATATACATCATTATCGTATTGTGGTATCGTATTATATCGTATGTTTTTATGTATTTTATTACATTTATAATTATTAAGAACTTTTATTTATAAAGAATACTTAAAAGTAAACCCGTTATTTAAAACTTAATTAATTAGAAATAAATGTAAGGTGGAGGGAGACTCAAAAGGAGAACAAATTTTATATTGCAAATATGATGTAGAGTGAAAAAAAAATGTAATTGCGTATTTTAGTTTAATTTTTATTATATTCTTTATTGCTTTCGTTCGTCAAATGATTTTTATGCAAACAATTTCTTTTTGTTTTGGTTTTATAATCATTTTTAACATTTCTTTGTTTGGGATTTCATTTTATTTCGTTTCATTAATTATTATTAATTTAAAATTAACCCTTTTACATCATTAAAAAAATTAAAAATTCTTAATTTTTCGTTTATAACAATTACGGGCATATGGAAACTTTTTTCCGAATTATTTCAAAAAATTTTTATTTAAAAGTTCCTATGATATCATTTCTGCAGGTAAATACCCTGCGGGAAACGAAGGGTCGATTGATCCTAAGTGACAAATCTGTGATATATGATTTGGGGGCACGTCACGAAACTGGTGAAACCAAAATTGTGGTACACCAAAAAGTGTTAATTTTGGTGAAATGACCAATCACGTGACTATAGTTATGGTGACAAAACATTGACTGGTTGCTACCAGATATATCATGTAACTGGAGAAAAAGTAACATATTAAAGTGTACTGAAGCAACTAGGGCCGTTGCAGTTGAAGTTATTACTGGTCATTGAACTGGTTTAAAACCGTTAGCAGTGGATGAAAACATAGCAATTAGTGCCAAAGGATTCAGTCCATTGACTGCTACACAGCAGACATAACACTGAATGAATTTTATCTGTACCGACTATGTGACAGTAGAAATGAAGACGCGATCTTAAACTTAGTTTTTTGTTGGGTATAGACAAAATAAGCTAAGTATAAAATTGATTTTTTTTTTGTGCCTTTTTTACGGTTTTTTTGAACAGGAGGTAAGACACACTGTTGTGGAAAAGTGTAGTGATTGGTTCCGGACGGGCTATTTAGCAACTCGTGCATAATATGACATACGCTGAATAAAAACTGACAGGTTACTTGCTAATTACTTGTCGCATGCCCGGCGACATGTACCTCTTAGACCAGTGCAGTGGTACGTCTCAAAACTATTTCAGTCAAACTACCCCTGTTACAGAACACATTGCGCTTAATATGTGACTAGTTTTCCTTCAAAAATTGTTCTCCAGTTCTAAGATACGTACACCTACAACAGTTACGTAATAATTTTTTCCCACTGGTACTGTCGCATATCACATAAATCCTAAAATGATCATACTTTAACACGACCTACTTTTAACATGTCCCGTAGCTTGTTCATTTAAGTCGGTACGGTGAAAGGTTACCGTCAACAAGTTAGTCGCCACGTCACAAGATCCTCCAAAGGTAGCAATTGCCACCTCATATGACAAGCCGATGTTAAAAGTGCCGGTCACTTTCATATACTAGGACAGGTTAATACACACAAAGATCTAGTCACGTGACAATACTAGTGACTGGTCCATTTCCCGCAGGGCTATTACAAGTCCATGTTAAAAGTACCGGTCACTTTCATATAACAGAACCGAAACTAGAACAGGTTCATACACACAAAGTTCTAGTCACATGACCATACCAGTGACTGGTCCATTTCCCGCAGGGTAAGTTTTAAAAAAATCGGCGTAGTTTAAGATGTATCGCGATTTAAAGTTCGATATTTTAGCAAAAGTTAGAGAAATGCCTTATGTTTAAACTAGGGATGTGCCGATTACCGATTGATTAATCAAACTTTCTGATTCATCCAAATCCAGATTAATCAATTAATTGATTAATCAATAATTTCAATTAATCAAAAACTTGATTAATCGATTTATAAGTAATTTTGATTAAACAAATTTATATATATGTACAATAATTTAATACTTTATTGGGTTTTTTCTTTGACAATTAAATACCGCAATATGGAGTAATGGTCATTGGTAAAACATGTCTAATAATAGTACATAATAAAGGAACGCCACGAAACAAATATAAAATTAGCTAATTTCTTTATTTTTAACTTTTTTCAATAAGTTCCAGTTAATCGAAATTTAAATGAATCCATAAATCATAATTCTGAATACAAATTTTTGATAAAATAAGTTAACTAATTAATCAAATTAATTAATTAATTCCGATTACCCAGGTAGAAATTATGGGTTGTAATAAAAAAACAAGCACTGGCAGATCACAAGTAGACCGTGTTCTTACAAAAAGAAGCACTGGCAAAGCACTAAATGCAAAAGCTTTGCCACCGTTTTTAATAGGTGCTTATCCTGTACTTGTTTTGCAAAAATTACTACGGTTTTGAAAAAAGCACTGGCAAAGTACCATAATCGAAAGCTATGCCAACTTTGAAAATAGGAGCAAAATACCAGTACTTGGTTTATAAAATGCTATAAATATTTACAAGTATTTATTGTGTACAAAGCGTTAACGTTTCAATTCTAATTAATTATATACATATACATATTTTATGAAATATAATTTATTTAAAAATATAATAGGACTTTTTCCATTTCAATAAATCTATTACTATTATCAAAACTCACAATCGTGAGCTTGGGTCTCAAAGGGTTATCTGATTCTACTCAGCACAGCTTTTAAGGATTCATTTTAGATCCCCATTTTTTCAAATGAATTTCAAATTTTGGAATGAGTTCCCTGACCAACTTTAAGAAATTAAATGAATTCCCTTTTTTCATTCGATGTGTCCTGAAGGAATTCATTCCCTTATATTCTTTCATGAAAATTATGGAATTTATTCAGTAGGGAATTCATTCAAATCTAGTTAAATCAACTTTTGGTCAGGGAATGAATTCCTTAGGAATTCATTCCATTTTCCATTAATTTCCTCAGTGAATCTAAGGCCAGATTTGGATTCAGCGTACCTTGTACCTTTAGAAAAGTATAATTTAGTTCTAGTGTCAAACATTTTTCGGCCTGAATCTTTAGGTGTAAAAAGTACTTACAAGTACTCACAAGTGCTCCCCACTGTATATATCTATTTGAAGAAAAAAATTAAGATTTTGGCTGAAATCGCCTTGAAATGGTCCTAGGATATCGATACACTCTTTCATAATTTTAGGTACTTTAGCTTGTACGATTTACTTTGGGATTCTCATACGGTTTTGCGACAAACTAATGCAGGGCCTAATACCATAAAAATAAAAAGTAACGAAGATGCAGTTTGTTAATTAAATACAATAAATCTGAATATGTATTTTAATATATTCTAGTTCATAATTTCAAAATCACGGCAGATATGGTTTTGTAACGAAAAAACTCCAATTGGTTATTGGACAAAATAAAAATGCATAAACAATAATACATTTAAAATCCCTAAACCCAATTTGTATACAAAAAGTATTTTTGTATTTAAAGATCATGTAGTCATGTAGAACACGGGTGTCAAGCGCATAATTCATTCTAAGTATTTTCTTGTTAAAGAATTCATTCCTTGAAATAAAAAATTTAATTCAATTTTAGAGAATTCATTCCCAAATTGAATGAATTCTTCAAAGCTCCGCTTTTCTGTATTTGTAACTATAAATTCTTCAAACTCAGCAGACGATTTCTCGGAGATCAATAAAGTTTTTTTTAAGTTTAAAAAGGAATTTTGAAGGCCAAGAACAATACTTTCCGACAACGAATTCGAATACAGCGCGTCAAATACCGTCGGTTCAGAAACCGTTGATTCTTGGTTCTAAATTTGTTCGGCCTGTGTGTGTAAGCATGACCAATCGAGGGTTGATGTTCTGAATGTTATCAACTCTTTACGATTAGATATTCACAATTTTGACAGATATTCACAATTTTTAGTTAAAAAAAAATCAAGAAATTGTTTTTCAAAATTAACCCAAATGAGTTTTGATGGGTTAATACTGTTTTGCTGTGCATCGTGTTGAAGTTGTTCTCTTTCACTTGTTTTCAATAAAAAATATATATACATACATATATATAAATAAATAAACATGTTATCAATGGCGCAGTAGCGTTGCATTGATTTTTGATTCACTTTTCTGTTTGTTTTTTTTTTGTTTTTCGTAATATCAAATTTGTTTTTATCGTCGTGTAGACACATTTATTTCATTGCTCCCTTGTAATTCAGTATGTGTTGTTTATTTTTTTTTTTGTTGTTGCTGTTATTGTTGTTGTTTGATGGCGATATTGTTTTTAGTCACCCATCATCATGATTCGCTAAGTGGAACCACTTGTTTGCTGTTTTGTTGTTTTTTTTTTAATTTATTGCTGTTTCTAAGTTTGTTTTTCATTTATTTACAAGCCATAAATGAAAATTGTTGAGGTATTTAAATTTTTGTAAGTAGTGTGTCATTTGTAGTACGGAACAATGATTTTTTTTATTGTAACTTTCTAATTGTTATTTTTTACTTTTACAACAAAATCTAGACGCAACTCATAGATTACATAGATCTCAAACTCTTCTTCTGCCGACAATTTGTCATGAGTTACGTGCTCTGAAGGCAAATGTCAAAGATTTTGAGATCTATGTAATATATGAATCAACTGCAGAAAATACTTTTGTTTAAGTTGGATTGAAAGTTTGATTTAACGAAAGGAAACTTATTTTTTTTTTTGAAAATCTATTTTATAGTACAAATATTAATGCCTGATCAAACTGTACTACATCCTGACGCAGTTTTTATAATTATATCCATTACGAGAGCGGATCAATATGTCCGTCAGTTTTCGAACTTCCCTTGTAGTTACATGAAATGACATTCGGTTGTTTTTTAATAGAGTGAACACGTTAATCGTTTTCTTCGAACACGTTAATCGTTTTCTTCGAACATCATTTGATGATTTTATTAATATACGTCTCTTTCTTTATTTTTATCGGGTATTTAGTAGAAAGTGTCCTTTAATTGTATCAAATTTGTTCGACTAGATCTAATCTTCTAATTACACCTTTTGATACTCCTTGGTTAAGTTGGTCTTTTCAAAGGCGTGTGGTTTTGTTATTTAATGCACTACCATCATCTTTAAGGCATTTCAATTATACCGATCGTGTTTATAAAAGAAAACTTTTAAATCATTTTCATCAGTAATAGCAATTTTATTATTTTTTTATCGTTTTTATAACAAAGTTGATAGTAATAACATATATTTTTTCTTTTCGTTTTAATTGGGTTAGCAAAAATAATTATTATAATTTTTTTAGAGTAGTCAAATAATATTTATATTTTTTTAGAGTAAATTGCTATCAGGATTTTTATTAAGGAAGTGGAATATTGTAGTTTATTCATTGGCCAATAGGCTTTCAAATTACAAAATGAAGAATAAAAAAAATATATATGTATCGAACAATCAGTCGCTCTTGATCTTTCTCAACAGTCCGATGGAAAGCATGTATTTGATATGTCTAAAGAAGCATTCAAGTGCTTAGGCTTCTTAAGGCGGTGTAAAAAATACTTTACACCATCCGACCTTCTCCATATTTACACTACCTATATTCGACAGAAAATGGAATACAATTCATATGTATGGGCAGATGCTAAAATGACTTCTTTGGAGTTACTCGATCGCGTTCAAAGAAGGGCAAAGGTGCTGTTAGGTGATAACAACATTCCTGGCTCCCTTGATATTCCTTTGGACATTGACGGAATATTGGCGGTGTCAGAGCTTTATCGTTATTTTAATAATAGATGCTCTGCTGATATCAGTAACCTCATTCCAGAGGTACGTCCTTTTTGTCGCAATACCCACATGTCTAGTCTATCACTTAGGTTTGTTTTAGACTGTTTAGTATTTATTAATTGGTAATTTTCAAAAGGTATATAAAGGGTTTTTAAATAGGTACTTGACAACTTTGAATTTAATTTGTGAACGTACTATTTCACTGATCATTTAACTGTTACTTTCCTTTTTTTCAGTAAACTCAACATTTTCATCATGGTAAAGTACACGAACGAACAACGTTTGCAAATTATAAAAATGTACTACCGAAATTGTGACCGCAATTTTAAGAGCGAATTTCATCGCAAAATCATTTTCAGGGACGAAGATCATTTTTGGCTAAATGGGTTCGTCAATAAGCAAAATATGCGTTATTGGTTTGGTGAAAATCCACATGTGCTTCAAGAATCACCACTTCATCCACAAAAAATAACTGCTTGTGCGGTTTGCATGCCGGAGGCATCATTGGGCCATATTTTTTCGTCGACAATAACGATCGTCACGTTACTGTGAATGGCGATCGTTATCGTTCCATGATTAACGATTATTTTTGGCCCGAATTGGAAAACATGGACTTGGACGACATGTGGTTTCGACAGAAAGGTGCCACAAGCCACACAGCACACGTTACAATCGATTTATTGAAGACTAAGTTTGGTGAGCGTGTTATCTCAAGAAATGGACCAGTAAATTGGCCGCCTCGTTCGTGCGATTTATCGCCTCTAGACTTTTTCTTTGGGGCTACGTCAAATCATTGGTCTATGCCAACAAGCCGACGACGTTTGAAGAACTCAGAGCCAACATTGAGCGCGAAATAGCGGCCGTCAAATCGACATTTAAGCACTTGTCAAATCGACATTTAATTGCTGCCAGATCAACTGTGCTGTACACTGCAACTACAATTTTTTCTTCTAATGTCAACTTCAGATGTTTCTTCACGCGCACTCATTATATTCATGATGTGTATCAACCTTTTGGAAATCTCTGCTTCAACGCTATTTTACATAAATCAAATGTATTTCTTGAAATATTTTAAATATCTTAAAGTTGTGCATATTCTTGTTTGATTTCATTGGATTATCTAGTACTGGCATATAAGTATCTGAGAAAAACTTCAAAAGCCGATTGAATATATCAAGCAAACCAAAATAAAAAAAAGTGATGAGTGACATTCCACGGATCATAGGTTTTGGGATAAGATTTTTCACAATTATCAACAAATATTACATATTTTATGGTCAAAGTAGTAATATCTCCTTATCTCAGGACAGAACAAACAAAAACACTAGACTATCTTCCAACCAGATTACACAAAAAGGATAACACACCAAAACATCGTTTCACAAAAACATCGTCAATATATAGAAATAATGATCATTAATTTTGTCAATTACTTTTTTCTGGGTTAAACTATGTTGGATGGACGTATGTATTTGGATATTGCCTGTAACGTATGGCAGAATTTATAAAATTATGTCCGTAACATAATTTTGGGTTTTGAACCATCAGATATTTACTTTAGAATTTAAAGCCTATGGACATCATATCTATCACGACTCATTTAGAACTCTTTACTCTCGAGTTATTCCGCAAGCCTCCCAATTGAGGCAGGGGATATGAACGTCAATCCTCCACTCTCCACTAGAAGATTGGTTATGTAGATGGACAACTCGCATAGTAGCATACGGACAGAATCATTATGGGACTCAAAATTGGTAAACAATAGCAATACCCTTCCGAATATGAATAGAAGGCAACTCCGAAAGGTAGAATATGGTTAATAGAACAAACGACGATACATGCAGATGGTGCAGGCAGGCTGTGGACAGCTATCACTTATGTAAATGCCATGGGATCTTATATCTTTCAGGACCTTCTTGATATTCGAGGAAGAAATCGCTGGACATTGTTAATTAATACCAAGACGTTACGAAGAGGAAGAACGATAACTGGACTATGGTTATATCATAACTGGCGCATCCATATAAGCCTCATCTATCTCCTTGCAACTATATTTAACAAAAAGACTGTGTGGAGAAATCTGTAGTACTTTCGATATTTCAGCTTGCTGACTTTAATTTTTTTTTAAATTGAAGAGCGAGTTATTATGGTTTAAGGAAGGCAAAACTTCCGTCATTAATTGGCATGGTGCGGTGTTGAAATTTTTAATACTGTCAAAAAGCCTCATAAGTGTCAGAACAAAAACGATCGTTGGTTTGTTGAAACACAGCCAAATTGTTACAAAGTTTTGTGTTATTTTTAGAGTTATTCTAATCAGGCTTTCAAGGTCATGAATTTTCTAAACGTAAATAAAAGACTTTTTTATTTCATTTTTCGTATTCCTACGTTTCGTCGGTATTTTCCGACATCCTCAGGGATTCGTTTTTTATTAAATCTGGCAACCATGTAAATATAAAGAAAATAACCACTAAGAAATATCAACAACAATAAACTTAACATTAGAATAATTTCACTTACAATTAGTCTTCTCGTCAAATTTACATCATTTTTAAAAAATACACATCAAAGGTTTTATACGACATTTAATGAACGACACAAAACAGATTTAATTAATTAAAAATAAATGCAAAAATAAATCTCGAAAAATTAAAATATCACAGTTGAATTATTCTTATAGCTAAGATCACAGTTGGAGTAGAACTAAGTTAAAGCTATGGTGTAATTAGCGTTGATGTTATTTTTATCTTCTTTTATATTTATTGAAATTTCCGTTTTCTCCTGTATTCTTAGGCTTTCAATAGTGTAGCGTTTATTTTGGTTTCTTTCCTTATTTAATATTTTTACGTTTTTTAAGTCGGGATTGTGTTGCATTTCTATGCAGTGTATTGCCAATCCAGTTGTTTGTTTTGATTTTCTAATGTCAGATTCATGTTCGTCTAATCTAGTACCCAAACTTCTTTTGTTGTGCCTATATACACTTTTTCACACGTTTCATTTTCCTTGCCATCACACTTGATTTCGTACACTACGTTGCTCTGTTGTGTTTTTGCAATTTTACTTTTTGTTTGTGTAAACAACGAGCTTATTGTTTGGTTGGGTTTATGCGCTAATTTTATTTCTTTATCTTTAATAATTTCTCTAAGTTGTTTATTTTCTGTAAGCCTAGGTATGTATTGTAGGCTATAGAATCTGGTGTTGCCAGATGTATTATTATTGTGGGAGTTATTGGTTTCCCCTGAAAGTTCTTTTTGATGGAATGTCATTAGAGGCCATTTGGATTACCATTTAACGGAGTTAAATCGCTGGTTTATTGGAACAGAGCCAAATGCTTGCGAAGCTGTTTCTGCAGGGATGCCATTGGAGTAGCCAACTGGATTACCATTAAACGGAATTAAAACCCCGAGTTTGTTTCCAATGTTGTTGTTGTAGCAGCGGGAAATGTAATTGTATGTATGTGTTAAATTTTTCTCTTAATTTTTTGTTGTCGGGCTACATTTTACGCAGAGTCCAGATAGAACTAGGGCCCATATAAGTTGGGTTTGGCAAGCACTTGAAAAAGTAGCCGACATCATAAAGGCATTTTCCACATGCAAGGCAAATGTTTCGGATGATGGGATTTATTCTTGACCGATAGGAGTTTATTCAAAAAAACACCACCTGGATTATAATTGGGCCATGATGGCTGGGGTTTCCCGTGCGACAACCTATATTTACAATGTTCCTAAAGTAGCTTCTCCTCTCTCGGTAGGATCTAGTTCCGTTAGATCGTGTTTTGGATGACCCCTCGTATGAAAAAAACTCTAAACTTAAAAAAATACTTCGGGATAAGAGATTGAGTAACATTGATTGAGTAGCTCGTCGGTTTTTAATATAAACATTGGTATTGATGGTATTAAATATTGCGAAGAAAAGTTTATCGAACAAAAGAAGATTATGCTGAGAAACAAATATGTTTTTTTCCCCAAATTGGTAATGTTTTCTTTGTTAGGTCGTGAAGTTCTGGTACCATCCTCGTACGCTAGTAACAATAGCATGTTTCAAACATTTAAGAAGCTAATACTAACTAACTCACAGCAAATGTCAATATTATGGTCCGTAACCAGTATGGTTCCGTCGTTAGCAGCGGAATTTAAATCCACGTATTTCAAAAATTAGAGATTAAACAGGATGGGAAACTCTGCGATGTGGGACTTTATGTTAAATTCTACATGGTTTTGACTTGTTATTTTAAACGACTGCATCCACTTCCATATATATTTCACAATCCATCTCTGTCCATTGGGAGGTGTAAAGCCACAAATGTCTTTTACTGCTGATAACTGAAAGTTTGGCATGTGTGTTAAATATTAAAAAGCTCCATGACCGTCTTCCAGACCAGGGAAATTATCGGGTTTGCAATAGACATGTTGAGAACTCTACTCTCTGACAAGATCAAATTTTTAAGCACCATTGGTTAATTGTATGATATGGTTGCAGCAACCAAAATTTTTGATTGTGACTACCGAATTTTGGGAGAATTCAGAGACAAAATGTCGCATTTTTTTCGCCATTTTAAGTCCGTTTAAGAAAACGCTTCATAAAAATAAAAAATGGATGATAGTTATATGTTCAATTAAACGTATTTGAATACCCAACGTATGGCAATTGAAAGAACTAAAACTTTATGAAACAAGATGTTATTAATTCTTAATCATTTTATAGAATGAACTGGCGCTGTGCGATAAACCAAACGTAATGTTATGGTGCCCAAAGTTAGAACTACACCTAACTCAGGCACAGTTCCAGGGGAGGGAAATCGGAACATTTCTTCCCCCAAATTAAATTGTTTAATAAAAAAATTTTAAGTAGAATAGAAATTTAACAAGACTTTCCTCCCATTCCTTACATGAGTTTTTTTTTTATTTTTAAAAATTTTATTTTGTTAGTGATCAAAACTATCGAATAATATTTGAATATTACGATATTTTAAATAACATTTGAATATTCCGCCATTTTAAAACGCCAAAATCTTGAAAACTGGAATACTAACACATTCTGATATTAATCCCGAACCGGGTTCGAGTGGGATACCGATGACTTCTTTTTTAATTTATTTCACTTAAGATTTATTATAAATACCTTTAGTAAAATCCTCAAAACACAAAACGATTTTGTTTTTATTTATTTAAAGTGAAATCTCTATTTTTGATTACTCATTGATCCAATTCAAAGAACGCCAGACCACTCACTCACTCTGCAACAACAAGCACATAATATTCACAAAAGTTTTTGGCAATTACTACGACGATTAAATTATTTTGTTTGAGCAAGAAATTTGTATTTCGTTATTTAAATATTCTTGTTTATTTTGCTTTTATTTACACAGTGCAACACATAAATTGGTTCCTCTTTCGTACCCGGTTTTTTTTGAAGTGTATATCGAAACTAAAAAAAATCCGCAAAGGACTTGGCCAGATTACATCGAAATTTTTTTTTTTGGACACCCTAAGTTTTTGCACCCAAACATGATTTTTTTAAAAAAGGAAAATTTTTATGGAATCCATATATCATAAACCGTTCGGAATTTTGTTTTTATGTCTTTGGCAAAGTTGTAGATCCAAACCAAAGCAAAAAAATTCTCATATGGACCGACCCAAAAAAATTGCATCCACTGCATCAAAATTGCAAAAAATTGGGAAAAAAATGCTATTTTTTATGATTTTTTCATGATTTTGTCCTGAAATGGCTTAAATACTGGGAATTTAAGAAATCTTTCTTCAGCTAAATTATATCTAACAACAATATAAACAACTCTCTAGTACATGTCATCTTAATACGAACATTCCTTAACCCTAGAAAGCACATCTTTTTGCTCACACTTATTTTGCATAGCGTTTTTATTAACAAAAATTCGGTAAATGAGAGCGTGATAAGAAAGTAATTGTGTTTCTCATTTCACCAGAAGTTACTATACTTTTTTCGGGTAAAATCGTAGCAGAATAAAATCATCGGCAGTTAATAATACACATGTTTTGCATTTGTATAAATAAACAAAAAAACTTAAACAAAAAATAAAAAAAAAATTATGAAATTGTTAATTGCGTTATAAAATAATTACTTTTTATTAATAAAATAAATATATTCATTTTTTCAAAAACATATCAGCATTACAACAATAAAATGTTTAAATAGTAAATTTGAAAACAAGTAACAACAAAAACGGCATTAACCTATATAGTCTTTCTTTGTCGAAACGACAAACATTGGCTATGCAAAATAAGTGTGAGCAAAAAGATGTGCTTTCTAGGGTTAAGGAATGTTCGTATTAAGATGACATGTACTAGAGAGTTGTTTATATTGTTGTTAGATATAATTTAGCTGAAGAAAGTTTTCTTAAATTCCCAGTATTTAAGCCATTTCAGGACAAAATCATGAAAAAATCATAAAAAAATAGCATTTTTTCCCAACTTTTTGCAATTTTGATGCAGTGGATGCAATTTTTTTGGGTCGGTCCATATGAGAATTTTTTTGCTTTGGTTTGGATCTACAACTTTGCCAAAGACATAAACACAAAATTCCGAACGGT
>JAEKOY010000416.1:0-25000 GCA_021234595.1 Delia radicum
TTTTGGCGAATTTTATTGTTTCGCTAATAAAATCGTTGATGGTAAAAATTTCAAGAAATGCCGAATTAGGTAAACATTTATATTTGATTTACTATCAAAGTTTATAAATTTGATTAAGATCTGGAGTTTTATGCAGTAAAGGGTTAAAAATATATCTCAAAGAAATCTTTGAAAAGATTTTAAATCACTTTGCTAATGAATTAGTTTTTAAAGCAAAAGTTTTCTTTCAACTAAATAAACACAAATAATGTAAACTTATATTTCACTTCGGTATTCTTCCCTAAAGACATTGTGGGCACACATCAACCAACATCTCAGTTTTAACTACTTTTAAGATTTTCTCAAAAATAAACACATTTCATACACTTACGATTGGATTAAAAATTCATCAATTAATTAACATGCCTTTTAGCAACTACAAATTTTACGTCTGCTGTTTTTTTTTTGTTTTTGTAACCACAAAATCCCAGGTAGAAACTGCCAACCGTACCAAAGAAAATAGTACCTGCAAATCATTGCTACTTTGGTAACTCCCACTGTGTTAAATATTACCAAAGGTACAGCTAATATTTTATGGGATTATATATATATATAGTCTTATTTGTGTCAAATATGAAAAAAAAATTATTCTTAGTTTAAACGAGCTTAAGATCATTTATTTATTAATTATTTATTTCCAATATTTCGTCTCCACATTTGGTGACTTCTTCAGGGAACAAATATTACAATTTCAAAAACTTGCTTTAATAACTAAAACCTTATATACATCATATATCATACACCTTATATACATCATATGTATATAAGTTTTTAATTATTAAAACAAGTTTTTCAAATTGTAATATTTGTTCCCTGAGGAAGTCCCCAAATGTGGAGACGAAATATTAGAAATAAATAATTAATGAATAAATGATCTTAAGTTCGTTTAAACTATGAAGAATAAAATAAAAGAAGATCAAAGAAAACTCTTTTGAAAATAAAATATATATAATCACATTTTACTAGGAAAACACTTTTTGGTTTGCAAAGCATGTTTTTTGCCAGTACCACCCGCAAATTTTTTTGCCAATATTGTTTTTACCAATATTACAACCAATTAGAAGTATTTTTTTAAATATTTTATTATATTTAACACATTTAAATAACCCAGAAGAAATTCGGAAGCGGTACAATTGATAAACGCTTCTGTTTTGCTTCCTTTCTGCTTCTTATACTGCTTCCTAAGATTAATAGATTGCAGTGTGCGTCAAAAAAAGCAATAGCGGGTTGTTTACCACAGTTTATCGCTTCGCGTAAGCACGAAAGAATGGTGACGATAACAAAATTTAGTTCCTAAAATCAGTGAATTCATGTCTTTATTTAGAGCTGTAAAATAGGAGCGTCCACGAGAGGTATCTCAAACAAAAATAATGCTTTATATCACCAATATTGCACTTTCCCTGCCGAAACTGCTTCCAAGCAAGCAGTGTTTTTCTGCTTGGATGATGTATAAATTAAGACTGTATTACTGCTTTTTAAATGGGTTTTATTACACGTATTTCTCAATATTAATTTAATTTCAGCTAATTTAGAAGCACCAACATTTTTTAATTGCCAACGTTTGCCAACGTTGGCAAGTTCGCTAAAACCAACTGTTTGCCACTGTTATCAATCGGGTAACATGACAAAACTGTCAATCCCACGTTTTGCAAATGCATAACCGACTGTCGCCGACGCTTTGCTAACTCTGTGCCGATTGTATTTTCTGCCTGGGTAGGTTTTTGTATTTCGTTTGTCAAGAAATGCTCACACACACTCCTCGTCAGTGGATTTTGAATAACAAACGCATATGGGAATAAATACCAAGACGTTTGAAGTATCATTTTAATAGAAAACAAACAAAAGTTGTATTTCACACACACGCAGTAGGAAAGACACAAAAAGAAAAGAACTTGTGCAAGGATGTTTGAGCTGTTATTTCATTTTAAGACATAAAAGATGACAGGGATTTGAAAGAATTTATTTTTTTCGGATATATTTTATGAGAGATTTTTATATGGACGATAAACTGATCAGGATCTAATGAATAATTTGTGCATTTTTTTTTAAATCTTAAAATATCTTAGTATAAAAGATTTATTCCTTTAAAATAAAAACTCGCATTGCCGGAAGAGGATTTAACCAAAAAGTGCAAACACCAAAAATGGGTTTCTTGTTGTTGTTGTTTCAAAACAATTCTGATATAATTTTGTTTCAAAACAATTCTTGAGATTTGCAAAAAGTCAAATTTTTTTAATTTTCTCGGAAACTATGCGAGATACGAAAAAACAACCTTTTTTTTAGTTTGTACTGCAATTAAAATGAGATCCTACTCTGAGATAATAATCTGCCTGAAATTGCACTGGAATTCGACCAAATAATTTTTCGAATAAAAGAATTTACAAAAAAATGGCATCTTTTTGTTGTTGCATATTTTTTCATATTTTGTAATAAATACATATTTTTCCATATTTTGCTATAAATGCATATTTTCGCATTTTTTGTTGCATATTTTCAATTTAATTGCATATTTTGTAAAAATTAAATTGTAATTATTTTGTAAAAATTGAATTAACAAAAGAAAGCATCTTTAAATATTTACATAATAATAAATAAACCGATTTTTAAAAATCCACAAATTTCAACTGCATATTTTTTATCTCTGGTTCATATTTTTTATTACTGCATATTTTAAGCGCATATTTTCGCTTTTTTAGTGCGGGTAATCAACGCAACGCAAATTTCTTTCGAATCTGTAGTCAACATCTGCTGGATAAACTTTTTTAAATTCGGAATAATGGTCATACAAATATTTATTTTGCGGTAAACTACTTGATATACATGCTAAATTCGGTTAAATTTTTTTTAACTGGGCATATTTTTCACTAAAATTTGCATTTTTTCTATATTTAGGAGTTTGCCAGAATTTAATAGCCATTTGAAAGATCTGAAGAGTTTAATTATATTCGTGTTCAGCAGCCCAAATTATATGTTTAGAGGCATAACTTCATGTATTATAAAAATTCAGACACAAGGAAGATATCCCGACCCGGACCTGCAGATCCTAATAAACTTCGGATATGTTGTAGAGAATACAAATTTAACGGACACTCTTTTTTTTGTAGCTGCCCAAACTTATGTCAAAAATGTAACCATTTTACGTTTTTTTCGGTTTATTTCGTTCTATTAAAAGTAATAATAGACAAATTTGGTATCAAATGAAAGGTTTTTTGATGACACATTTTTTGGTTTACAAATTATGACCAAAGCCTTTCAAGCATATTTGTTATTCAAAGGAATGTCTTTTGAGTAACATTAAATCTAGTGTGTTTAATTAAGCAATTTTAGTTGTATTAAGCTAAAGTAATTCATTGCAAAGCCTAATTAATTTAATCAGTGGTGTGATATTCGATATTCGGAACCCTTAAGTTTTTATTCGACTTTTTTCGAACAGCCTTTTTCGCCTTTATTTTAAATAATTCAAAATTATGGCAACTCTCTGTCTACTATATAGGCAATATTGGTATCAAAATTTTAGTTTTTGTTGAGAACTTTAAACCTGCGTGCAAACAAAACTAGTTTTCGTAAATTAAAAGCGTGCTTTAATACAAAAACAAATGAAATTTTAACCATACTTTTAAACCTTTCAACGTGAGATTGGGCAGCTAAAAAAACGTGTCTCTTTTTTTGTTCCTTTACAACATATCAAAAGCCTGTTGGGCTACAGGACAATTTCTGCGGATTGGGTTAGCGCTAGGGTGCGTAAGATGGCTTATAGGGGAACTCAACAGGGAGGAGTTCTTTCCTCATTGCTGTGGACACTTATTGTTAATGGTTTTCTCGGAGATCTTAAGCGCGATGCGGCTATAACGTCTGTGTATGCATACGATGTGGCCGTAATTGTCACTGACAAGTACCTGAATACCGTCAGTTCTTTGATGGAGACTACACTAGAGCTTATTAACCTGCGGGTGGTCAGAGTGGGACTGGGTGTGAATCCCAAGAAGACGGATTTGGTACTATTTACTAACAGGGCCAAGGTGGTCCACACCTATGCTGGGTGGTCCACACCTATGCTGGGGGCACTAACCTTATTTTGATGGATCACACACAGTTCCTGGGGGTCATAAGCCCCCTACGACGGTATACTACAATTTCTTTAATAGCACCGAATTCTATTAAACTTTTAATTGTATTAACAAATATTTTAATTCAAACTCGATTTTAGTTTTTTCTGTGTGTGAAAATTTTAATCAATAAGATGATAGTTTGCATAAAATTGTATGAAAACTAACATTAAATAAATAAAAAAGTTTCAATGGACGAATTCCAGTACAATTTTCTGGCATTTATGCAAAAATTCATTAAAATCATGAATATAATTTTCTCTGTGTGTAAAGCTTTAAAAGCTTTAAAAATTAAAAACTTTTTTTTAGTAAAAATACCCGGACAGAAAAATACAATCAGCACAGTGTTGGCAAAGCGTCGGCGACGCACAGTGGGTTGAAACATAGGTAAACTGAGGATTAATGCAGGGAAGTCAATTATTGTTGATATAAATTTTTTTTTGGAATATATACATTATTTCGTTGAAAATATGGTTTTTGAAAAAAAATTTATAGAAAATATTTTTTTATTTAAAAAAGAAGAGAACAATTATATGTACATTAGAGTTCGTTTTCAAATTTTTTTTGATTTTGATTTCTGGATATTATCACTTTTTAGAAGGTTTTTGTATCAATAAAAATATAATAAAATTAAATTTTTAAACTTTAATAACTTTTGAACGGGTAACTACAAAATTAAAATTTTTGGACCATTTTTCTCAGATGTAAGTGTTTTTTTTTATTTTAATTTTTTATTTACAAAATTATTTTTTTGGACCACTCTAATTATGCATTCTGGTTCATTCCAAAAACTAAAAAAAAAGCTTATGGGCCTAAGTTTTCCCGTAGAATCGAATACTGAAGTCAGATTTGATATATATTTAGCCGTTTTTGTTGTATGAGAAAAGGGACCCAAAATCCGCGATTTCAGTCGCCTATAGGCACGGGAAGGAGTTGAAATTAAAAAAAAAAAAAATACGCCATTATTTTTATTGATACAAAAACCTTCTAAAAAGTGATAACATCCAAAAATCTATTTTTCAAAACTAACTCTAATGTACATATATCTATATGCATTTGAATCCATTTTGGTTATTATTGCTTTAGATATCTTCAACATCAACACCATAATCATCATTATTATGATCATTATCATCATGATCATAATCATCATTATCATGATCAGAATCCTCATCATCATTGTTGCCTTCTTCGGGTAGAATTAATAATTCCATTAATAATTTTAAAGCATGAACGTATGCGAAAATTAGAATTCGGTGTAAATAAAACAGAAATTATTTTTTGTAAGTGAGCGTGAGTCAAAATTAACTCACACAACCATCTCTGATAGAAACCAAACTCATTTATAACAATAACTTTAATATCGAAAATAATGACAAAAGAGAGTTAAAAACAAACAAGTTGATTTGTTGTTTGTTTTTTCAGCTTAAGTATTTAGCAACTGGAGTTCTTTCACAAAAATTTAAATAAGTAAAAAATACTATATTAAAATATCATTTAAAAAAATATGATGGATCGCGATAAGAAATTTGTTGAAACTCTGTGTATATATCGAAAATACCCCCAAATATGGAGCACTTAAAAAAAAAAATATTAAAAATATTTGGAAAACATTTATCTAAAAATAATTTATGTAATTATGTAGCCAAAGTTGATGGTTCCATTTTAATATATTTACTTTTAGAACGCTAAATAAGAATTATCAGCACTCGAAATATCTCAATTTACACTTTTAGGCACGGCTCGCAAAATTTTGAAAAATTATTTGACTTTGATCGCTCACAGTCAATAGAGTAATTTACTCAAAACAAAAGTTTTTTGCAAATAGTGAATTTAATTACCTTTCACCCGGTACCAAACACGAATGTGTAGGATAAAGTTCAGCTTTTGAATTAATCCTCACTTTTGGTACATTTCAACACTCTGTGCGACGGTCGGTTAAGCGTTGGCAGAAAGTGGGATTAACAATATTGACAGTATTGTCCTGTTACCAGATTGATAACAATAGCCAAGCGTTGGGTTGAGTGAACTTTTGTACTTTCAAAATACCTTAAATTAAATTGAGAAATATGTGGAATAAAACATTTTAAAAAGCTAAAATACAGTTCAGTATTAGTCTTTTACATAAAATAAAATTAAAATATAAAGGGTCCGCCATCTAACGTTTTATTTTTCAACTAGTGCTTATTTCGTAAATGGTAACACTTAGCTCATGTCTGATTTGACAGATAATTAGTTTTATCCTTCCGCTGAACGAATATGGTTGTGTATACGCTTGAACAACGCTGGGAAATATTGCGACATTACTTTAAAAATCATGGTAATGTTGCAGAACGTGTGCGAAAATTGTCATTTTTCTTCGAAAATGAGCAAGGAGTGGCCGGTTACAGTCAATGGCGATCGTTATCGGGCCATCTTGAACGAATTTTTGTTCACAAAAATTGAAGAGGAGGATATTGGCAATTTGGTTTCAACAGGACGGAACAGGAAGCCATTGGTGAAATACAGCTGCTCACAATCGATAATGTGCTTAAAAATTGGACCGATTTTCAAAAAAAAAAAAGAAGTTATTTGGCGGACCCTTTAGTTTTAATTGATTGTAATATTGGTAAAAACACTATGGGCAAAGAATTTTTTGGGTGGTACTGGCGAAACACGTTCCTTGCAAACAAAATATAGTTTTTCTAGTACAATATTACACTCACGGAACTTCTACTTTAGAAATGTGTAGTTGTTTGGGTTATAATACATTTTCTTTAATTTTAATGTAAATGTCAGTCATTTGTAGAACAAATTAAATTTTTTACTAACCTTGTAGTTCATTTAAAAAAAAACAAACCACATCAAATGACTATTTTATGATTTTACATTAATTTTTTACAGTAGTTTTTTGTTATTTAAAAAATAAAATAAATATTTGTTTATTTTTAACTAACATGCGGTTCATTTTTACTACAATTGTTAGTCATTTTTTGAACATTAAAAAAAACAAATGACAATGTTAGTTAAATTTACTGAAATGTAAGTCGTCATTTCTTTAAGTGAAATTTCATTTGTTTTTAACTACATTTGCAGTGGTCTTTATCTACTTAGTATTCTAAGTGTAGTTGTACTTTTGGTAATTTTTAACACGGCGGATTTTATAAAAATAGTAGTGGTTTGCCAGTAATATTTTTTTTTGTACGGTTGGGAATTTCTACCTGGTTAGTTTTAAAATATCCCCAAAGTTTTTAAAAACGATGTCCGGATTTTCAGTGTTTTTTTTTCTAATTTTTGTTAAATTCTTTTAAAGCTCTGTTAGCAACTTTTACTTGTGCCAAACACTTCTTTTAGATGTTCGTTCTGTTTCTTCTTTTGTGTTTCTTTTTCTTAAATTATTTCTGTGTTTTTTTGTATTTTTTCTTTATTATTATTGTTATTATTGTTGTGTTTTGTTGCTGTTGTTGTTAGTATGAGAATTATTTTACTCTTTTTTTTTTTTTTTTTTATTTATTTTTATTTTTGTTTAAAGTGCGACTGCACTTGTGTTAGTTAGTGTGTATGCATACATTTTATAAAGAATTTAGTATATTTTTTCGTTTAAATAATGCACTTTTTACAATTTTTTACAAATTATAATTGCTAAAAATATTTGTATTAATTAAAAATTTTAAAGAGGTGAAAAGTTGTATTTAAATACATAAATTTTTTATTTAAACCAAAATTATTGTGCGTTGTATTATAGTTTTTTTTTTGAAAATTTAAAGTTTTTTATAAATTTTATTTAATAATTTTATTTATTTCATGTTTTTATTTTTTTCCCGGTTTGCTGTTGTTTTTCCATTAAATTTACTTTCAATACTGAAAATGTATATCCTGTCTACACACTTGTTCGCTTCGTTTTATTCGGCTTTAAAGCTTTTTTTTTTTTCAGAGCTTTTTCATTGACTACAGTATATATAGTTTTTAATACTTGGTTTGTTATTGTTTTTTCTATTTGTTTTTGTTTTGATTTTATGAAAATAGGGGTTGAAGATGATTTGGAAGAGATAAAATAAAATCTTTTTTTTGCTATGAAATGATGTATGCTTGTTGCTGTATTTTATTGAAGGGGTATTAAATTTTCTCATTTTCCCTCTTTCGATATCTGATTTCTAATAGAAAAGTGCAGTTTTTTTTATACAAAAAAAAAAAAAAAAACAACTGGGTGCTTCATATAAATATTATTTTTTCACTAAAAATGGAAAACATTTTGAACCAAATTTTATTAATAAAACTTTTCGAAAAATTATTAAAAATTTTTTTTAGTCTTTTTCCCAGAATGTACGTTGTAGATATGGTTGAGTAGATCGATGTATTATCAATCTGCAGTTATTTGAATACACCCCCCAAATATGAGCCCGAGTAAAAACGTTTGTATATAATTCTCCATTACTATATATCCTATGGGGAATTTCAAACATTTTCGACACTATGGTGGGGCGATTAGTATGGAAGGAAAACAATCTTAATGGGTGATTCGCGTTTCTGGTTCTTGGGATTGTACTGAACAGTTCTATAATAGCCAGAGTCTTAGAAATTTGTGCACGTTGATTATATTCTGAATAGTCATGGGAAAATTGGGCGGGATCATACCAGTGGGCGTGGCAGCTCCCATACAAAGTGCATATTTAGCTCATATACAAAATTAATATTAATATTAAATATCTAGGGTTCTATATAAGCTATATAGCCTTCAAATTTTATACGAGTCCATCAATTACAAATATTAGTAGTCGAACTGAAAATGGGCGGAATGGGATAAATGGGCGTGGTACCAAAAGCAAAAAACAAATAAGCATTAAAATAAATTATCACATTCAAGACTTAATGCAAGCTTATTTAATAATGTTGTTCAAAAATTGTTTTAGCGTTTCTCATAGTCCTAGAATAAATAAAAAAGGTAAAACATTTCAATTTTTAATCAGGAATTGAAATGTTTTAAAATTTTTAATTTATGTGATTAAAAGTGCAATTAAAATTCTAATTGTATTTACAAATATTTTAATTGAATTTCGATGTTAGTTTTTTCTGTGTTGAATAAATTTAAGGATGCATTTTTTATATTAAAAATACTAACAACGAATACGTGAGAAAAAAAAAAAACAAAAATTTAAAACTATTACTATTAGACTACAATTTATGGGTTTCCCTAAAAAGAGTCTTCTCTGCCATCTCGACCACAACAACTTTTGTTTAAATCAGACCTTTCCTCAAGGAAAGCTTCCTTAAATAACAAATATTAAAAATTTGACATTTATCAATTTCAGAAGAAAATTCTTCGATTTTATGTAACAATTTCTAAATGTCAGTGAGATAATTGTTACCGTGCACAGTGAGAAATTTTGATTAATTCAGGCAACACAAATTTTATTTAAAGAACTTTATTCTATATGAGAAGAATAAAAAATGGAATAACTTTTTCAATTATCCTAAAAAGTGGGCGAAGTAGGCCAAATTTGGAATATGTAAGAAATCTTACTATATCAATTGACAGTAATCTAAAAAATTCAAAATAATAAAATTTCTTAAACGTTCTGAACTACACCATTTGAAGATTAATTTCGGCAAATATCACATTAATATCAGACGGAAAAACTGTTTTTCGGCTAATATCAAAGTTAAATTTCTATAGTAAATGTAAATTACAAAATAATTTTGGTAAATCATTAAGAAACCGCCAATTGTGATTTGCTATAGTAAAATACAAAATGCATTACTAAATTGTAAATTTTTATTGTAAAAGTCAATGAGACGCAGTGAAATGTATTTCTGCCTTTTCAATAGCGTTTTAGCCAGTGTAAAATTTAAATTTTTGTTATAACATTCGAATATATATAGAAAGTAATATGCAAGGCAGATTATGTAACGATCAAATAAGTGTAATAAGATTTGGATATACTAGCATGCAAATCAGCCCACATAACGATCAAATGGAATTCAGCCAATATAACATTTGAATATCTATACAAAACGACAATGAGCCATAAAAAACTTGTGATATGCAATAGCAAAATTGTAAAAATCTAAGTGTAAAATCTAAATTTTTGTAATAGCATTCAAATATATATATAAATTAACATGCAAGTCAGATTAAAAAAGGATCAAATAAGTGTAATAGCATGCAAATCAGCCCACATAACGGTCAAATAGGCGTAATAACATTTGAATACATATAGTAACATGTAAATCAGCCCATAGGCTGAAATTTTATGAAAAACCGCTAACAAATATTTAAATGCTGCACCATCTTTGTACAGAGCCTTGACAAAGTTCTTAAAAAGGCCCAATTTTATATGCAGATACAAAATGAACAAGACGTGATAGCCCAATGTTTATGCCAGATTCGAATTCAGCGCACCCAGATTAGTTAAAAAACAAGCTTCGTTTCTGCAGTCAAGATTTTTTTTTTTTTTTAAATTTGTAGACCAGTGTAACTATAAATTTTCAATTTTATATGAACCATTCAATTCTAAGGTTTGAAAGCTTTCTCTCATTTATTTTACTATCAAGAGAAATATCTTTGCACAAAATCTTATTGTCGTAGTCTCTTTTTATTTGGCATTAAACAAAAAATTACATATATATATGTTGTTTCTTTTTTATAACACCACATACATACATATATGTATGTGGTGTTATAAAAAAGAAACGACGCAACCCAAAAACAGCTGTAATGTTACCGGAAACCACATAGGAGCATAAAGAAGCTTTTCCGTTATGCAAAAAAAAAAAAAAACTAAAGAATACCAAAGAAAACTCAGCTGAGTTTGTAGTTATCCCAGCAAAATATTTTTAAACACGAATTTCAAATCCTCAAATTAGATATTTTAACTAGTTTGCAGATTTTAACTTGCAGTTAGGGTTTTTTTCAAGACATTCCCGCTCTTATTTCAATCCCGCAATCCCTCGAATATTGTGAGGGATTTCCCGTTATTTTTTTCATTGATTCACAGAACTTGTAGCAAATATTAAAAATGGTGAATGTTTTATTTGATTATTGTTTTTTAAAATTATTATTTTAAAATTATTGTAAATAAAAATCGGGTTCTTTAGCCAGATCGAAATAAATGGTATTTTTTATACAGGTATAGAACTTTAAGTTGTTAACACTGTTTTAACTGGCGGCCATTTTGTCAGCTGTTGAGTGATTTATGGGTAGTTTGGTTTGGCATTTCAACATGAATAGACTGAACAACGCTTCCAAATTGTGTAAATTTATTTTGAAAATTATGGTTCTGTTAGAAATACGTATCGCGCACTACGTCCATTTTACGGTCCACATAATCGTTCACTTTTGGTTAAATGGATTAACAAAACTGCCATATTTCGAGTCATGATAATCCTCAACTTTATGTTGAGACACCGTTACATCCAGAAAAATTGACTTCTTGGTGTGCTTTATGTTCTGGTGGAATCATTGGTCCGCACTTCTTTAAAAACGATGCAGGTCAGAACGTTACAGTCAATTGTAACCGCTATAAAGCCATGATTACTGACTTTTTCGTTCATCAATTGAACAACCATGATGTGCAGGAGCTGTGGTTTCAACAAGTCGGCGCAACATGTCTCACAGCTCGTGCCACAATTGATTTATTGAAGGAAACCTTTGGAAACCGCATAGTTTCACGTTTCGGACCAGTAAATTGGCCGCCAAGTTCGTGCGATTTAACGCCCCTGAACTATTTTCTGTGGGGATATGTGAAGTCGCTAGTCTACGCCGATAAGCTCGAAACGATTGACAACATTCGCCGCGTAATTGCCACTATACGGCCACAAATGTTGGAAAATGTCATCGAAAATTAGACCTCCAGATTAGACTAAGTCCGAGCCAGCCGTGGCGGCCAAGAAGATTATCTTTCGAATAAAGTAAATTTCATGTCAGTTTAAAAAATTCATCTTTGTTTTACTCCATTTCAAAGTTCTATACCTCTATAAAAAACACCTTTTATATTGATCGATATGTAATGAAATGTAATTATCGTGACATCGTATTAAAAAAATTGGAGGAAAAATGTTGTATATATAAACATACATAAACATGTATATTCAGATATAATACAATAGCACACACAGAGAAAAATTTAGCTACTTGCCAACTGAAATTCGGTTACTACGGCCCAAATTCGGTTATTACGAACTTCAGTCAGTTGGCACAACTCAACATTAGTTTTCACAACAAAGTTCGGTTAAATCAACTAAATTTTAGTTACAACAACCAAAATATTCAAAATCTAATGTAAATATCACCGTTCTAACTGAATTTATAAGTTGTTACCATTAAAATACACTTTTCAATTCGGTTGGCACTTTATTTCTCTGTGTGAATGCAATAACATAAAAAATTATGCTTGATTATATATGTATAATCGTTTTTAATCGCGATATTAAGAATTATTAATTTTTTGCGATTTAATTTTTTTTCGATTTTTAGCGATTTTTTCAACTTTGGCTTTTTTATTTATTTTTTTAATTTTGTTAATGTTTTTCAATTTTAGGGTTTTTTTTTTTTTAATTTTCGCCAATTTTTTTTTAAATTTTGTATTTTTTTAATTTTGGCAATAATTTTTGTTTTGTTTTAATTTTAGCGATTTTTCCTCAATTTTTGTAGATTTTTTTTTTGCAAATTTTAATTAAATTTTTATTAGCATCTACTAAAAATTTGTTTGAAATTAAAAACAATATTCAATTAAGTTTTTGATAGATATTATTAAATCTTTAATTGAAAATAAAATCAATTAATCAACGATTTCCTTAATAGGACTGAATTCAAGTAAATTTTTTATTCTATCAACAAATATTTTAATTAAAACTCGATATTAGTTTCTTTTCTGAGTAATAAAAAAGAGCAGCAGCATGGTGAAAAAACTACAAATAAAGTGATTAAAGTGATGTTTTGAGTAAACTTTAAATTTTTTTATATTGAATTTAAGGAGTTTTGAGAATGACGATTTTTTTTTGACGATTTCTCATTTTAAAAATGATGATTTAAACGATTTTACACCATAAAAATTTTCGATTTTTTAACATATTGAGTTGGTATCATTTTCTATCTTTATGGATGTCTGGTGAAAATTGCAACAAAATAACAATGTTAGAGTAGAGAGAGAGCTCATATAGGAAAAATGCTCTCCCGATTTATCAGTTTGATTAAGCAGTAATCAAAGTTTAAAAATGAATGTAAACAATATTGGATGTGTCACAATTTAACCTTAAGGTGTTTAGTTAAAAATTAGAACCATGTACATTTTTTCATCTTAAAATTTTTTACACCCCAAAATAAATTAAATTTTTTTTTTTTCACATAAAAATATATTTTTTCTTTAGGTACACGATATTTTCTCACCAGAATGTTTTTGTTTACCTAAAAATATATTTTTCACCTAAAAACCTTTTTATCACCTTTTAAATGTTTTTAAATCTTTTTACCGCAAAATGTTTATTTTACCTCTTAACATTTTATTCGGCTTAAAAATATTTTTTTCCCTTCATTTTTTGTCTTAAATATTTTTAAGCCAAAGAGTTTTTTACACCCTATATCCTATTGTGCATCAGTTAGTCATTCCGTGTGTAACTTATAAAAGAGTCATTCCAAAAATATCGATTCGATTTTAGTCGTTTTTGGAATGGATGTAATTATTTGGATTAAATTGAAATTGATCATACCGGTGTTCAACATTCCTAGGGTTGTCAATTATTCATGTTTTTATTTTGTTCAAATAAACGACACACTAATTTTTGATCGCACGATCAAGCGATTAATTTTTAAAAATTGTTTGATTAATCGAACGAATAAAAATAATTTTAAAAATACATAAATAGTTAATGTATTTTACCATATTATTTCAACATTTTATGAATTTTGGCATCAATTTGAATACTACAACACTACCAATAGTCAAATGCAATCATTTTAGTCTATAGTAACGCCAAAAGATTTCTCAATCAGAGGAACTTTGCAATTGGTATCTCGTGATGAAAAATTTAATGTTTTGAAAATCGTTAAAAAGTTAAATATATATATCGGCAATAGATTTGGTATATCGAGTATAATATTAGCCATTTTTTCAAATCGTTATAATATATCGCTCATTAATATATCGCTCATTCTTTGAAAGAAGACCAACAATTTTTAATTTTCTGACCTCATGTCTTCTGGGGAGAACAATTTCGAAAATTTATCTAAGAATTGCTTTTGCATAAAAAATGCACTTTTTTAAATGCATTTTTTCTTATTGCATTAGTGTGACAGAGAAACTCGAACGCTTTCTAAATCAGAGAAATACTTTTTTAATTTTTTGAAAATTAAAACCATGACAAAATCGCGACTTTATGAAAATTTTAAAAGCTGAGTATTGGGATGTGTGTACAAAAAATTAATCGAACAATTAAACAAAAAACACCAAAGTTGAAAAAATCTAATCTAATATTTAGTATAAGTTTTTGCTATATAACTAATATAACTAAAATTTTGTAAAGTTAACAGATTATTTTTGCTATTCTTATTTTATTAATATTAAGCCAACAAATCTGCAAAATGTAGCAGATTTTCTGCGAACTCATTTTTAAATATTTTTTAATCAATTAAATGTTAGCAAAACTTTAGCTGAATTTACTAACTTCTGTAATACAAATCAGCTTGCTGATTTTCTTAAAATGATTTTGCTGACATTAGCAAAATTTTTTGCAACCACCCTCCTGACTAAAAATTTGCTGACTCAGCAACTTTTTTTTTTTGCTGATTTCTTTTTTTTTTTGAGTGTATGCCACAACCCTATCTATCAATTCGAGTATATCATTGATCACAATGTTCCACAAAAGAGGAACCTTGTAACCTCCTTCCGCTCCTTACTATCGTTTTGCTGTCCATCCAGATCTTTTGGACTGATAACATGCTCAGATGCAAGGCGATAGACTAGAATATAAGGGAAACGAAATACATAATGAAAAATTTTTCTTTAGTTAGTCTCTTTACAGGAAGAAGAAGAAGAAAACATTTTTATTGAAAAATTTTACGGACACAAGGGATACACCAGACTGCCGCAGTTTCGTCCCCCTCCTGGGACTCGTCAGTGGTTAATTTATGTGTCAATTGAACAAAGTATTTTATATTGTTAATTTTGCTCTATATGAAAAACTTTTTATTTTTTGGTGTCGTACTGTGATTTGAACTCACGGTCTTAGCATCAAGCTAACCAAATAACGCCCACGGCGATCTAGAGTAGATAAGTTTAAAATTTTGAAATACAAAAAATCATAAATTTGCCTCATATGGGAACTCTCACAAGTGAGAACTCCATTTGTTTTAACAGAGACAAAACTTACAGACCCGTATTTTTATCGGCCCGGTGTAAAAAGTATAATAATGTTTATGTATGGGAGCTTATATTAAGTTTAAATATAAAGTAATTATCTAAAAAAAATTAGAAAATCTATTTTTAGACCCATTTTAGTTTAATTTCTAGTAAGTACATATATAACTACTTATTTTTGATTTTTGTAAGCTGGAAAAGAATGACATTTTGTGCAAGCGAGTAATTTCCCTATGGGGAATGAGGAGTCAATTGTCCTAAAAGTGACTTGTTAAAGAAGGACATATCACAGGACTGGTATAATTTAATACTAAAGTGGGTTAAGCAGTGTCAATTGTCCTAAAATTACCAATCCTGTGACTGGTAAAGGGAGGACATACCACTTAACCAGAATGCTTATTAAGCAGAAAAAGCCAGTTGGCAAGAATTTTACCCATTGGAAGCTGTTTAGTTTTCGTTTATTTAATACGACATGGCCCTTTTGCGACAGTCTTGTGGTATGCCCATCTTTGGTTAGTCCTGCGGCATGCCACTATGTGGATTAAAGCAGGACAAATAACCCCCTCCTATGACAAGCCAATGTTAAAGTTTTTTTTTTTTTTTTTTTTTTTTTTATTAATTAATAATCATGTAATTACAAATTATATACTATTACCCTAACCGAGCACTAGCTACTATGGCCTTCGGCGCGTTGTAGCGAAAACAGACCAGTGCCTCTGGTGGGAATCGAACCCACGACCCCCGCACTGATAAGCCAGCACGCTACCAACTAGCCTACCGGGGCGCACAAAAATGAAAAAAAAAAAAAAAAAAAAAAAAAAATGTTAAAGTTATCAGGGGGGTTATTATGTAATTCGATTCGAAAGAAAAAATGTGTAAATTCGTATGAATTGTATTTTGTAGTACGATTTTCGAAAATGTATTTACGAACGCACGGACATTTTTTTTTCGAACCGGCCGTTTTTTATCCCCCTTTCGAAAACAAAAATTACCCTTTCGTAAATGCAACTATGTAATACGAAAGCGAACTTCACAAACGTTAAAACATTCGTATTTTATTCGAGAGCTAATTTGTTGTCGAAAAAAGAAAAAAAAATTAAAATGTAAGTATCGTTATACAAAATATAAGAAAAAGTGTTAAATAAATAAGTAAAAACAAAAAACATCAAATGTTTTATGTTTTTACACTAAACATTGTTTTTTTCACGATGTTGAATCTTTGAAGGAGTGGATTTTGCTAAAGGTCACCTAAATGTAGCGAATGCTAGAAGCAAGTCCAGGGATTTGTTTACAATATTGTCTTTGGATTTGGATGCAACTGGCCCTCCGACTCATGATATTACGAAATTTAAAAAAGTACGTTTTCAATTTATCAATTGTCGGTTTATAGATTGGTATTATTCAAATTTACATATGTTTATAGGTGTGGCCAGATTATAAACACCACATAAAGGTAAAATGCCGGGAAAACCGAAATAGTATTTCAGGGACTGGAGGTGGGCCAAGTAAATTTTGTTTCCTTTGAAATATAATTGCTCATCCCTTATAGGTCTGATTAATTGAATATGCGTACCATCTACTGCTCCAATTACTCTAGGTATTCCACATTTTTCAAAAAAGTATCTCTTAGCTTCTCTCTTCCTATCCTCTGTCATTTCAAATACAATATGTTTGGGACAAAGAACTCTTTCAATAACATCGCAAACCTCAGACAAACACGCAGAAATTGATGCTTAAGAAAATCCTAATAGGCGGTCTTGGCCAATTTGATGCTGATATCCACCTTGCGCCAAAAATTTAAGTGTGGCAGCTAATTTGAATATAGGTGAGATGGCAGTTGACCTTTCTGCTGGTTTAAATTCATCTTTTTCATAACTCAAGACATATTTAAAAGCATTTTTACTAAGCCTAAAGTTTTTTATGAAACTAAAAAGATATTGTTAGGAATATATTTAATCTTAAAGGTAAAATTTTAAATTTTTCTTACTTTGTCTCATTAAGATTCATTATATCTAACGAATCTCTTATAAGTTTCCTTTGAACTCTTTCCGGAATAGAATCATTTTTTTTCATCACTATCTTCTGTCCACAATAAAACACAATTCATTTAAGCTTCGACTTTTTAAATAAATATTTTCTTTAATAAAGTTTTCTTTAAATATTTGTTTTCAAGTTTTGACATTTAAGCAAAATGCTGACAACTTTGACATTATAAGACATGCTGCCAAGTTATGTATTAGCCGATAAAAATTTGGCATCACTTGTATTTACCCTTTTTTACACAAATCCAACTCTGTGAAACATTCGAACGAATTAGATAATACAATTTTACTTTCGAAACGGAAATTCGTTTCGAAATTCTTTTCGAATCGAATTACGTAATAACCCCCCAGTTGTTTACATAGGGTAAGGTTTAGCAGAGGACCGGTCTCTGACACGAAGGGAACGATCCTGTGGCACACGCAGAACCGGTCCCATTCCCCATAGGGTTATGTTTTTATCTATCAAGCTGTTGACCTGGAGGCACGGGTTCGAATCCCGTGTGGTCACATTTTGTTAAAAAAAATATTTTTTTATTAAATTTTTATTTTTTAAAATTTATTTTTTGACTAATTATTTTTGTCCATATTGGTGAGCATATTTTTTTTTTTTTTTTTTTTTTATTTTAGTTAATGTACTTATAATTAATATAATTACATTACTCCCATTGGAGCTTCTAGCAATATATATGTTTATCAACGAGCATATAGATAAACATATATTCTTTTATTTTTTGTGAGGTGTTTAGTAATGATATGTCATTATTTTGCGCGACTTCTATATAAAAGTCATGCGATTTGTAATGACAATTGTAAGTACTTGCCATTACCAAATATGTAACATGTGTACATAAGTGTGCATGTTATGGAACAAACAAATATTCTCAACCTATTTTCCGGCCCTTTTTACCCACATTTGTCTTCAATTCTGCTTAAACTCTGACATGTGATGGATGGATGTGATGGTCAGAGTTTGAGCGCAATCGGAGTTCCCTTGTCAGTGACAAAAGTCTTTTTCTCAAACGACTTGCTAGAAAAAATATTTGAAATTTAATGATCAACGTATGTTGTTGTTGCTTTAGTTTTGCGCAACACTGTATGAATAGTAAAACACATTATTTTGGAGGGGTTTAACATAATATATATTTTAATTTTATATTTATTTTAGAAATCTGTAAATCATAATAAGAACATCTGTATATTTTAATACAATAAATTTAATATTTATATAAAACTAAATTAATTTTTAATATTTTTTTTTTATTCTTTAAGAATATTTTTTTCTTAAAAAAAAATGTTTATAAATTTAAAAATATGATTTTTTTCTTTAATTAAAATTTATAATACAAAAATATAACATAACTTATTTGTAAATGTTTTGAGTAAATATTCATTAATATTTTGAAATCAAAACCTTAAAAAAAATAATGAATCGTTGGTTTGTTCGTTTGCCATTAATGATAAATAAACAAAATTTTAACAAAAATAATTAAAATTAAATTGATATGTTTTGAATATGTTTGGTTGTGGCGTTGTTTTCTAAGAAGTAGAAAATCAGAAAAAATAATTAATTTACAATATAATTATAAGTATTATTTTTAAATACTTTAACTTAATTAAAAATTTTAATTTAATTTTTTTTTTTTAATATATTTAAAAAACGTTTTTTCAATTTAATTTTTTACAGTCTTAAATTTTATTTTAAATATAAAAAAAAATTTACATTTTAAAAAACTTATTTCAAATTTTAACTAGTTTATACTCATTTTTTATGTTTGTCTATAATAATATAAAATAATACACATATTTATAAAAAAAAACATGTTTAAAATACTACAAAAAATATATTTAAATATAAAAATTATTTCGATTCGTTTAAATAAAAAACAAAACTCTTTAAGAGCTTTCGTAATTATTAAATGAACAAATGCTCCCTATGGCTATTTTTTATGATTTTTAAATTAACTTCATATCTATTAACTCTCTCGATGACTGAGAGATTACCTTTAGAGTGCTTTTCCAAGCTTTCGCCATGCTTATTTTTTGTTTCTCCTTTTTTCCGCTGTGCTACACAGAGAAAACAAGTTCGTTGTGGCAACCAAATTTGCTATCAATCAAATTGTTTGGTTAAATCACCTGAAACCCAATTGAGACAAATAAATTTATTTTTTTACTACTGAATTATGTTGTTATTAACAAATTCGTTTGTCACAACCGTTCCGTGTTTTAGGTGCAAGAGATCCTTGTGTTTATTTGCCTTGATCTTTTTATGTTTTTGAGCTTTTGTCACTTTTTGTCTGCCGTGATCCTTAGAATGTTGTATGAGATTTAAAAGCTTTATCTGTTGAGATTGGTTTAATTGTTTTAAAAAATCTATTAAAATGTTGTTAAAGGGCTTTCTGAAACAAATATATAAATAATTTCCATTCGTTTTAATTAAAAAACCATATTACTATTTCTCTCGCTGACTCAGCGAGCAACTTAATGTTCTTTTTCATAAATTCATAAAAGCTTTTTGCCATGATTATTGTTGTTTCTCATTTTTCTGTTTTGCTACACAGAGAGAAAAGTTCGTGGTGGCAACCGAATTTGTCGGTTATGACAACTGAAACCCAATTGAGTCTGCGAAATTTCGGTTTGCTTTATACGATAGGTAACAAATTCGTGATGAGTTTTATGTTCAAGAAATCGTTGTATATATTTGCCTTAAACAAACATTTTTTGATCATATTGTGATTATTTTTTTTTATCTTATGAATTTAGTAACTTTTTGCCTGTTGTGATCTTAAAAATGTTTAAAAGCTATATCTGTTATTATTGGTTTAACTGTTTTCCAAAAGCTCTTAAGATTTCTTTTAAAACGTATTTAACATAAAAAAATAATTTGATGTTTATAAAAATAATTTCGATTCAATTAAAAAAAAAAACCATCAGAGCTTTTTGAAATTATTAGATCAACAAAATTATCCTTATTGCTTTTGAAAAAGGTTTCGTAATCTTTAATATCAACTAAAAATCCATTGCTGCCAGAGAGAGTAACTTAATTGTGCTCACTCTCTGAAATTAAAAGGAGTTTGGCTTATTTTTGCTTGGCTACACATTGAAAACAAGTTCGGTGTGGCAACCGAATTTGTTATCAATAAAATAGTTCGTTTGGAGCCAATGAAATTTCAGTTTCTTTAAAAAAAATCGGTTTGCTTTATACTGAATCATGCGATTGTTAATAATTTCGTTGGTCACTACGGTTCTATATTTCTTGGGCAAGAGATCCTTGTATATATTTGATTTAAATCGAAAGCTTTTGATCTTATTATATTTGTTTTTTAAAGAAAGCTTATGACAGTAATCACGTTTTACCTGCCAAATTCATTAGAATGTTTTATGAGCTTTAAGAGCGTAATTTTTAAAATTTTCGAAAGCTCATTTTTTCAAAAAAGCTTTTCGCTTGTCTCTATTAAACTCACACTTCAATCTCTTTTACTTCTTATTCCTACCTAACAATTCATATAATTGTGATCATCGGCTGCAGCTTCTTCATCATCAGTTTTCTTTATTTCATCTTTATTTTCCAAAAGCTTTTCTTGTTTTTGCTTTTCCAAATCTGCCTCCAAATTATTACCCACGTTTTGATAAACTTCCGCCTGTATTTCTACGTTACCCACCTGAGGTATAGCCACTTGTTTAGGTTTAAATGATGAACAATTGGGTGAAGCTTTTGTAAGCTTTCCATAGATTATATTTGAACGTTCATTCAATTTAATGGTCTGCAATGTAACCCCATTTTGATAATTATGTTCTTGTTCCTGTTTGGCCTCCATAATGGTATTTAAATAATTATTACTTGTAGATGAGGATAAATTTTGACTAGTATATACGGGTATATTGGAGGGGAATATTTGATAATGTTCTGAGCCCGTAGGACTAGTGGGTGTATTAAGTCTAGTACAGGAGGACATGGGTGAAGGGAATACAATTTGATGTCTTTCATCACCGGGTGTAGAATTAGGTGTAAATACCGGTCTTGGTGGTGGTGGTACTAAATAATTATCCATTAATGAGCCTGGGGAACCCAAACGACAACCAAATCTTCTATCGTCATGATCTGAGTGCGTACCAGAATCTCCCAAAGAGGTGCCACTACAATTACTCCCCGTACTTAAACGTCCCGAGGAAGAAGACGATGATACCGATTGTAGACTTAAAGAGCTTATAGGTCGGGCCGATGATTTCAAACTTGACGAGGTGGTTATTGAAGACTTTGTCTCATCTAAAGCACTATCCACACATGATGATTTATCATGATGTAGATTCGAGGTGGATTTATGTCTAGAGAATAATTTCTTAATCTTTTCAAATGGTGTCTCTCTTTTTAAATGAGTCTTAACCTGATCCTGTATACGTTCATATTCTTTTCTCAATTGATCAATTTGTTCTTGTTTCTCACGGAAACTCTGTTGTACATCATTACGATGTTTCCATTTTTCTACCAAAACTTCGACTTCACGTATGGACAAGACATTATTCTTAAAATCATGCATTATTTCAGCCAATTCATCATCGACATTAGATTTTGTAGTAGCATTTGAGGCATCTGATACTGATCTTTTGAGTGTACCATAGGTGGGTTGATGGGCCAGACGTTGTGAAGAACCCATACGATTAAGACTTTGTCTAGATTGATGTAAAAATTCTTCTTCTACTGGACGATTAGAAGGTTGGAATAAATAATTGCCATCATCGGTATTGGTAGGTGATAAATTCTGTTGCTGTTGTACTATTGGAACTGGCACATTTGAAGGCTGTAATACATAATCATTATTTGCAGCGGTACTAGTACAATTCTCTAATAATTGAGAACATTCTTGACTAAATTTATCGGTCTGATATATTGGAGCATCTGTTACATCTTTACCATTGATATTCTGTTCCTTAGAAGCATAATAAGGTGGTTCACTTATTCTCAATTCATTGCTAGTAATCTCTGGTGTGGTCACCACTTTATTACTATCAAAATTCTTACAAACATCGGCCGATGATCCTTGTAAATTTTCTTCTTCAGTTTCTACACTAATATAATTGAGATTTGAAACGGCCATCGTTTCACATTTTGATTTATTTTCTGGTGAATTTTCACGATCTGATCCACTAGACATTTCCATATATTCAGCCTGTTGTTGTCCGTCCAACATTTCCCGATTTTTAGGTGATTTAGGAGATTTGGGTTGTTTCAATTTAGGAGAAGTGGGATGAGATTTTACCGCTTCTATAACTACCTTGGTAGCAGTAGCTTTGCCACATCCAGTATTATGATTATTTTTAGAATCTGTACTTATACCCTTAAAATAATGATACATGGTAGTCAATTCATGAAATTCCGAAAAACTCATTATATTTCTGGATAATTTATGATGACCTTCCATATCCGCTAATTCAGCTGGTGTTTTGCCAACACAATTCCTTATACCGCAAGCGGTATCTCCCCCGGGACATTCCATTAATTGCATACACAAACGATTTAAACCCCATCTAGCGGCAAAGTGCAATAATGTGGGATATTCTTCGGGACTGCTTTCTCTTAGACTCAAAAGTTATTTTGCTTCTCATATGGTACATTTAACAAATGAAAATTGGGTGGCATATTCTTTTGGAAACATTGCAATAGATGTACATCTAAATCGTCCTTCTCGGTAGGTCCTATACCTAAAGCATGGCACATAAATTCAATAGGTGAATCTTCAGTACGCAATAACTGTTCAAGTTCTCTTAAACGGGATTCACATTTAATAGGTCGGGCTCCGAGACTTTTGTGATTCTTATCCAGACGTATTTCTACCATAGTGGAAATTTCCATACAAGATTCTGTAAAACAAAAGAAGAGTTTTCGGTGAATTAAGTAAAATTGAAATACAAAATATCGTTTGGATGATAAAAAGAAGACTCAAAAGAGATTGATCTGTATTTAAAAACAATTTTAAATAATTTTGAGAAAATCATACTTTAGTTAAAGTAAAAACTTTTTTAGGAAACAAATTCAAGGAAAGAATTTCGTTCAAACAATTTCGGAAAAAAAGAGAGAAAATAATTTCGAGGAAAAAAATTCGAAAAAAAAACAAAAAAGCATGTATTGTGAATTTTAAACTGTTTATGAACATGTTCAAAATATAAAAATTTAAAATGTCAAAATTTGGGGGGTGTTTATGACAAAAAAATATTGTAAAAAACGGCAAAAATAGCAAAACAACAAAAAAGGCAAAAAAATTAACTTTTTGAAAGAAAAAGTAAAAACAATTGAGAAGACAAGCATTTAAAGAAAGTCATTTTTGAATATTTTTAAAAATTAAAACCGTGAAAGAATCGCGAGTTTTTGAAAATTTTAAAAACTGAATATGGGGAATGTGTTTTACACATGGATCCATGGAGTATGTGTAAATTAATCCAATTTAAAGACATTCTGTCAATTTCATGTGTATTATATCATGATATCTATAATTTAAGTTGAAAAATATTTTTTTTAATCAAATTCAAAAATAAAATTGGAAAAAAACTTCGAGAAAAGAAAAACTTCGCGAAAAGAATTCATGAAAACACATTTGGATAAAAAAAATATTGCGGTAAAAAGGCTGAAATTTTTTTTATAAGAAAAAAGCAGAATTTCTTTTTCGTAAATGAAAATTACTTGAAATTTTTTGGAATCAAATTCAAAGAATAAAATCGAAAAAAAATTTCACGGCAATTGGAAAAAAAAAATTAGCAAAAGAAAATACGGCGATATTTTGTTCCTTGATTTTTTTTTTAATTCGAAATTTTTTCCACTAAATGTTTTTTTTAGCGATATTTTCAGTTCAGTTTGATTCCAAAAAAAGTGATCTTCATCTTAATTTCAAGGACACAAATTTCGAGGAATAAATTTCATGGAAAAAATATGTTCGTTTGTTTTTTTAATCGATACATGTTTTAGCACTTTTTTTTTACATACTAAACAAATAGTAACGGATTTGCGGAAAGTAAATTCTGTTGAGTAATAAAGCCTTAAGTTTTTGATTTTTTTCGGGTTGAAGTCAGAATTTTATAATTTTTTCAAAATTTAAATCATAACTGTTCTTTGGTCATTAACTGGAACAAAGTTGCAATCGAATAAAAATAAACTTACGAATAAAGTGTAATAGAGGCATTAATGAAATTATACTGCGAAATACCGAACACAGCGGAATATAAACAAGTGAAAGCATTAAAGTCGGCTGTGTGTTTTGTATGCCCGCCATCCATTGAGATTAAACCATTTATTTATTGAAATTAAACTCAAGAAAACAAATTTCGCGGAAACACATTTTGCGAAAAAAACAACTTAGAAAAAAAGTATAGAGAAAAACAATTTCGCGGTAAAAAAAATATTTCGAGTTAAATTAAAAAATTTGCGAAAACAAACAAATCGATATATTTTTCAGCTCTTTATTAAATTTTTGACATTCTAAAAATGTTTGACCAA